>JAOEHT020063841.1:0-13705 GCA_025448195.2 Parazoanthus atlanticus | reverse complement strand
AAAAATGGCCAGTTTGGTTTTGTCTGGATTTATCAAGAGGTGGTTTGAGCAACACCACGACGCCAAACTAAAGAGATCGTCCTTTACAATTTCTAGGCCCCTGTTGGTGTCCTTGGGCGAAAAGGACAGATACATCTTTGAGTCATCTACAAACGACTCGACTTTGCAGGTTTTGCACACAGTTGGCAAGTCATTTATGTACAGGGTAAATAACAGTGGGCCCAAAATGGATCCTTGTGGGACGCCATGCAATACGGTAAGAGGGCTGGACAGGGAGGTGTTAATGCGTACACGCTGCACCCTGTCGGTTAAGTAACTGCGGAACCACTTCAAAGCCTCCGGAGAGACGCCCAGTCTACAAAGCTTTCGTAGTAGGGTCTCATGGTGGATACTGTCAAAGGCTTTGCTTAGATCTAATAGGAGCACCGCAGTGACTTGTTTTTGTTCGATGGCCTTGTACAACTCAGTTGTAAAGAATATACCAAGTGTTTCTGTGGAGTGATGTTTCTTGTTTCCGCTTTGGTGGTCCGAAAGTTTATGATGGGAATTCAAATAGCGAATCAACTGTTTGTAAACAATTCGCTCTGCGACTTTCGACAAGGCTGGAAGAAGAGAGATGGGTCGATTATTGCCTGCTATTTCATGGTCACCTTCTTTAGGATGCGGAATAATTTCAGCTGTTTTCCAAGCTCTAGGAAACACTCCTGTTGTTAGAGATTCATTAATCAAACTGGTTATGATTTCAAGGGTCTCCGGTAGGCAATCTTTGATCACCTTCATACTAACTTTGTCGTAGCCAGGAGATTTATTGGACGGCATGCCTCTGATAGTATCCTTAACCTCTGTAGTTGACACCGGTTGTAGAAAGAACAAAGAAGTGTCATCCGTTTTAGCACTATGCGACCTTTCCGAGGTCTCAACAGGCGGCAAGTTAAACTCGCGCGCAAGTTCCTTAGCTCTTTTAGAGGCATGATCTCCAACTGAAGTAAAGTACGCGTTAAATTCATTTGCTATTTCAGCAGAATCTCGCGAGTACGGCAAGCGCGAAGTTCCACAGGGACTGAGACAACGACGAACGGTCTTCCAAATAGATGCACTGTTTTGCTTGTTGTCGTCAATCAGTTTTTTTACATATTCAGTTTCTGCTAGTCTGATTTTTGACTTCACCGATCTACGTAACTCTTTATATTTTTTCCAGTCCTGATGGTTTTGGGATTGCCGAGCTATCTTGTGTTGCTTGTTTCTCTGTTCCATGAGGGTTTTTATTTCGGCAGTAATAAAGGGAGTACAATTGCTTTTGACTCTAAACGTTTTCAGGGGAGCGTGCTGATTAAGTACATCCAAGAAAAGTTTATTGAAGCAATCTACTTTGTCTTCGAGTCCGTCAAACAGACCCGTAATACTCCAGGGAATTTCGGAAACAGCTGCAGCAAAGGCAGTGGGATCATAATGTTTATAGGTTCTTGTAGCAACTGAAATCGTTAGGCCTCTTGAGATGAAGCACTGCGTAAATTAGGAAGTGGTCACTGATTGTTATAGGAAGCACATCACTGTATTGAATTATGTCTTTGTTTGTTGTTAACATAACATCAATTAATGTACTTGATGATTTGCGTAAAGATAGGGATAAGATCTTGTTCAAAGCAGGTGACAGGACAGTTTGGGGGTCTATATGCCACACAGACCGTGAGAGATTTCAGCTTCTTGTGTTGAATCTTAAACCAAAGCTGCTGGAAGCCGGTTGGAGATGAGATACTAAGGTCATGAAGGGGTTTGATTTTTAGGGTATTTCTCACGTAGGAACAAACACCCCCACCCGTTTTTCCTTTGCCATCAAGTCTTATCAACTTATACCCATCGATTTCTATTTCGCTGTTTCGTACACAAACATCAATCAAGGTTAAACGGTGAACTACACTGGATAACAAACTGAAACCAGAAATGAAGTAAACTGAATAACACCCATAGCAGCTCTTCCATCATGTCACATCTTTAAATTTGCTGTTTTTGAAAAAAATAACAACAAACGCAACACTTTGGCAAAACTGTACTCGTAACTAGTAACGCAGCGACAAATTCTAAACTGACTCGATGAAAGTCAACCTTTAACTGTGTGATACTAGTCGGATTTGTAAACATTCAATGAAGAACATCGCCGGTAAACTTCTGACACAGACGAAAAGAGCGGAAAACCGAGTGGCGGTCGCCATTTTTACCGCCTTTTTCACTTTGATTAGGCCGCCATGTTTTTTTCCTCAGAAGCAACGCCCGCGCCAGTGTTCAATGATGCAAGGGGTCACGTGACCAAGCAAGAGATATCATATATTGCGGCAACGAGGCCATGAAGCTGCCAGCTGCCGAGACGGTCTGAACCGAGCGTTTTAAGAAGTGTTTTGTTCATTGATGCCTTGTTAACTTAATCTAGTTTATTTTTTTACTTTGTTAACAATTTCAAACTGCTTTTACTGATTTGAGTATATTTAGTCACTGGGTGCGCGTACCCTGGAAGGCAGAGGTAATTTCGTGATTTTAAAGCAATTTTAAATCAAGCACGTCGGTCTAAGGCCGACAACTGAGCGAGTGGGAAGCCGCTTTCTTCCTCTCGTATTTTTCTCCCTGCAGTGTTTTCTAGATCTGACAACGAGTCGCACCTCTGGCACCCAGGGTACAGTACGCGCTAAGGAGAGACAAGTTTTAGGAGGAATAGAAACAGAGCTATGACTCAAAAGGTCAAATGTTTGTCTCTTCATGTCTCTAGATCTCTTTGTATTTTATCTGTATACCAAGAATAGACCTAGGTGTGTGACGTTGGATCGTTTCTAACTTGGTGATGCTGCGTTTTATGTGCGGGTACCAAACTGCACTTGGTAATGAAAGTGCTTGCACGGAAGAATTGGAATTAGCTTTTGAGCTGAAAGAGAAATAATATTATTTATGTTTCATTATTTACGGTATCTGTAAGAGTTAACGTTCTATTTGTAAAGACGACAGACTGTAAAAAATGCACGTTGATACATTTCCTCGTGATATCATTTTTTGTCGTTACGTCCGGTTGCTTATCCAACCATTCTTTAGGGATCGCTGCTGCTTCCGTTATAAGGGGAAAAGATTATCATTGGGTTGCCACAGATTCTCGGTTGATTTTGCTAGTTTTTAAAGCTTCCCAAAACCTTTTTTCTTTCGGTTCTTCAACTACAGCCGGAAGCAATGTGTAAGATTTAGCGTTGCCCTTTGGACAGGCATAACTAGGAGTCATTTTGTGTTATAAGGAGATATATATAAATATCTATCGATATAGTTAAATATGTACTCGTAAAGACCAAAACTTTCTCGATTTCTTTCGCATTATGGTTAGCCTGTAGAGTTTATTAGTGGCAAACGCATAAAAGACAACACAAAATTGTGTTTGGATATATGTCAGAACAGGTGCATGATTGTTTTTTAATGAATCGAAAGAGACAACTTATTTGTCATTTAGTGTAGAGAAGCAGTTTTTATTTAATGGAAAAATGAAGAGTGAGATCAGGAGAACGAATTAATAAAACTGAATAGACTGAAATGACTAATAGAATATATTTCTGTTAGAATAACAAATAGCTTTGTTATTCATCTTTTACCTTCATAAGAGCATCAATACAAGTGCAATTGGACTTTGGTGAGAATATTTCTAGGTAGTATGACTCTTACTAATATCACGCCTCATGTGGTTATTTTTATTAGCTGTTCGTTCATACTCGTCACCTATCAGCCATGCTTTGTGTTCTTTACAAATGCTGGTGGGCGAGTGGCATGTTACCTCTCACAGAGTTTTGTCCGTTCCTCTGAAACTGGTTGGTTAAATTGTCCTTTAATCACTGGATAACACGTAAATCAAGCTGTGCTGGCCATGAAGACCGACTCGGTCGCTTCTATATAAAGTCTTTGACAACACGTTTTCACCTGGAAAGATCAAATACTCCTTTGGATATCCATTATATAAGAAAAATCTAGCAGCGAAAGTCAGAGCACAGACTCTTGGCAGAAGTTTCAAATTTGTTTCAATCGGTGAGTAGCGAGTTTCAAGCATTAATCATTATTTTTGGTATTCAGTGTTTTCACTTTCGGCTATTTTCGCCTCTTCTCTCTGGATTTACTTTCCTCAAACTGACAATTACTTGTTTGCCATTTTGCTTTTATTCGCATGCCTGACGAATTCCTTTAAAGTTTGGTAAACTTAGCTTAACCGAAAGGAACGAATTTCATATTCAGAAACCAAGGGAATATACCTTTAAAATGATTATTTTTTGTAGTTCGAGAAAAAACTAGCTTATATTATACATTTCAGTCGCTAAACATTAAAGGTATACTGTACACACTTTAGGGTGCTAAAAAGTGTAACCGCCTAGTCGCGTAAGACAGGAAAGTTCGGGCCAGCTAATCCAACGTTAAAATACTGATTGATGTAGCTATCTTTCTTAGATTAAATTTCGGAACGATTGGTTTCAGTTCAATTAAAACCAAACAGAAAACTCTAGCAGAATAAAATGTTTCTATCTAAAGTATATGTCTATACATATGAAATGGAATACATCGAGTTTGGTTAAAACTGGCCGCACGATTGCTTCCCAATTGGGAAAAAAAAATAAAATAAAAAATAAAAAAATTTCAAAAAATTCACATTTTTAGTTGAGGATTTATATTTAGTGGAAACTAACCAATTTTGATGGAAACTAACCAGCTTGAATCGCTATCTTTCTGAGTGAACATCCTGCAAAATTTGCTTATAATTTCCTGGTACTGAATTTATTAAGGAAAAAGTTTTAATATCAGACCGCTGGACATTTAACCGGCTAAATTGAAATAGACGAATAACTGCCTTCCATAAGTGGCTGCTTCCTCCATAAAATACGTCAATGAACCAGTCAGTTTGCAAAACTTGCAAAATACATAGCCTCATTAAATTTTGAGTTTTCTCATTTTCTACCACAGTCAACAACAGTAAAAAACCGAATAGATCTGCTTTGAGACTGTTTGCTTGGCAATATCGCCGGATAGTATTGTTCCTTACTTGTCGGTCTTTGGAATGGAAGCAATTGTGGAAGGTGACAATGGGCTGACAAAGTTTTAATATGTATTCCGGCACTGTATTCAATACTCACGCTGCTGATTTTCTTTAGCCAAATTAACAAGAGCTCTAGCGGCAAACCAAAAACGGCATGGTGGCTGTTTGTATTTTGTTTAACATTTTCTTCACAACTGTGTCATTGATGTGGGTGATTTTAAGGTAGTGTCCTTCCTTCATGGCCACTGTTGTATTTTCTTTCAAAGTATTTAAAGGTCTCAATTACTGATTGACAGCAAGAAGCTGACCTTAACGTATCGTCACAGATACATGTTTGTTCCTAAGAATATTGATATTGCAAGCGCATTTTACATGCTGCGAAAAAATAGCAGTTTGTCAAAACAGAAATACAAGACATTGCACTCGTAAAGCGAACCAATTGTTTAGAAGAAGTCACACAGAGATGTTCGACTTATTTCAGTATAGGTCCACTGGTTAAACGAAAATACTGATGTTTACTGTTGAGAACCCGAGCTGTTGAGAAACATAAAATCAATTTGGTTGTAGGAAGACTCGCTGAGTCCTTAAAATTCTAAACTACCGTGCCGGTGAGTATTTTTTCCATCTTGTTGAATGGCCAAACAAATGGTTATACTTACATTTATAAGACGTTCTTTTGAAGGAAAATTGAGACTAAAAGGCCAATATTTAACTTTTAAGAACGTGCTATGAAAATTCCTCGGGCTGAAATTAGTTCTATGCAATTTGAAAAGAGTTGTTTCGAGAGTGATGTACAGTTTTACACTTTGGCAAACGACGTTTGTGTTTGATATTAAACACACCGATTCTTATACTATCGTTTAGAGAGGCATTCATTTGTCTCCGTTTAGGTGTTACCAGCTCGTGCTTTGCTTACAGAGCAAAGCAATATTTAAGTTTCGTGTTTTTAAAGAAGGTCATTGAGATAGATGTTGGAAACAGCCTTTGAATGCATACAGACACATTCTGATTCAGAATACGATAATTAAGGTTCTCCAAAAAGAAAGAGAACATTAAAAACACACATAAGAATATCCTCGAAACAGTGGAGAACATTTATAGCTTCATCTCACAAGTAAATGTTCATCAGTAAAGGAAGAGAGCAGTTTTCTATTTGAGAACAGAACAAGGTGGTAAAGATTCCCACCGTTACAGGACCATTCAGCTAATTGTGAGTGCGAACCGGCTTTCTATTTTTACTAAATAAATAAAGAACTCATTCTTTCCTCAAATTGTTAAAGCTTCTTTATTAAATTTCACATCGTTTTCAGTTTTGTTTGTTTTTTCCTTAAACCTTCTTTGAAGTTCGCTTTTTCGACAACATGTTCATTTCCTCATTTTTATATTCAATCTAATCACAAACCCTACTTTTCAATTCTATTTTCTGTGATCACAAATGTTGGGAATCCGTTCAAACTTTGTTGCTAACGAATATAAATAGAGAAAATTTCCGTGCTCTATAAAGGTAGCATAAAACACCTAATTCTTCTCTGTATATCTAAAAGCAATCTTAATAAGTTTTATAATAAAACTGGCAACACGCGTGTAAATACAAAATTGTTTTCTTTTTAAATTTAAAAATAATTTATAAAGCTGGATGAACAATGATTTTGGAGAGTTTGAGCTGTGTTGTACAATGACTATAAAAGTTTACTGTCACGTAATTCAATTCTTATCGTATGAACGTCGGATATTTTTTTCTACAAACAAGATGATCTTGTTTATGCTTAAGTTCCTTGAGAAAATGACGATCTATACTTCACAAGTCCGTGTATTAAGCTATCGTGACATTTCCAAGGACTAGAAACAGTACTTAAAGAGACAAAATTGAAAAGGTGTATTGTTTCCTAACAAACTATAATATTAGAACAATAGTTATTAACTGTTGTAGTCAAGACAACTAGAAGTGGTACGTAACACGCAAAAGTTCTACCGTGTATGGACCCTTGTTTGGCACTCATTCAGAATTTATTTACCGCTGAGTTGTCAGCTAAGTCAATATATACACGTAATACTGAACCTTGAAACGTTCGAGACGTTTGAGGAAACATGCAATCCGATTTCTGATTTATATTGTGAATAGACTATTATATTTTCATATTCTTTATCAGAATGGAACATTAGTCGTAGTCCTCTTCCCCAACTTTTTCTTGAGGAGGAAAACGACCTTTTTGTATAAAATAAGAGGAACACTGTGGAGAATAGTTGATTGAATTGATAAAAATATCATCAATAATTATTTTTTACTGAGTACTACGAAAAAACGAAAACGTCTGTTCTTTTAACCAAAGAACTTTAATATTGATATATATTTTAGTCCTACCTAATATTACTACTACTACTACTACTACTACTACTACTACTACTACTACTACTACTACTACTACTACTACTACAACAACAACTACTACTACTACTACTACTACTACTACTACTACTACCACTATTGCTGCTGCTGCAATGCATTAAAACAAATTTGTAGTTCATATTTAGAGCGTAAAAGAATTATAACAATCTTCTGCTTAAAAAGGAGCATTACATTTTAAGTGTAATTATTTGAGTTATTTTAATTCCTGGTAGACTAATGAGATTTTGTAAATTATACCGAGTGGAAGTAAACCGAAAAGCATAAAATATTTCTTCAAAATCAGAGTTGAGTAAATTCCTACTTCAATCCCCTTCTTTTAAAAAGATAAATAGTTTATGTATCTGAATGAGAAGAATGGAACCTCAATTGCCAAAAGAGCTTTATAATTTCGAAATCACTTTATATAAAGGGAACAAGAAGTTACCACAACGTTAAAACAGATATTTTATTCTTTGCTGGTTCGGAACTTGCTGCTAATCTTGACTTTTTTTAGGCAAGATAACATTAAAAAGCCGTGAAACTTTATGAAGTACAGAATAACGTCTCACAGTCATCAGAAAAACTGTCTTTTTATCGGCAAATATCAAACCATAGTTCTTCCGTTGGGACAGACCTTGACATGCTAATGAATACTAATCTACAATCTAAGAAGAGATTAATTGAAACTAATATTAGTAACCATGCATAACCTACATGTATATCGAAACTGGCAGATACTGCCGACAACTGCCGACCAGAACATGATAGAGGTGATCAGTTATGTAGCTACTGTTCTCTAACTCAGTACAGTAGAAGACGAATAGTAATTCCTACTTTCCTGCCAGTCAATCTAACAAAAACAAAGAAATAGATACTTTTCCAATATCACTATCTGTGATCCGATCAAGTACACGGTATCAGTTTTTTAAACATGATCAAGTTAATCATTTTCAGATGTGGAAAATATCTTGTGAAGAAGTGACAGTGGGACTCCAACCAAACACATTTCGGAGATAGCGACAGTGAGAAACATTACGGACACAGAGGAAAAATCCGAAAGTGTGGATTGTAACAACTCTCCCTCTTGAGAGAGAGGGTTAAATCAGCAAAGAAATCGCAGAAACAAGTTTATAGCAAGAAAAAGCAAAAACGTTATTTCAGTTTTACTATTTGTTCTCATTTTCCAGATAAAAAGGTGAAAAAACGTTTTAAAAAGCTACTAGTTGTAGTGGTAGTGGTAGTGGTAGTGGTAGTGGTAGTGGTAGTGGTAGTGGTAGTGTTTAATAGAGACAAACTTGTAAGGGACACTTTCCTGCAATGTAAACCTCGTTAAAGTAGGCTGAGCTTGGCCGTTTACCACTACAAATCAGAATTCATTGTTCTGTATTAAAGTACTGGTTTCGTCTAAGGTCAAGCACTCATAGAATCTGTCATTTCAAAAGCTTATCTTTTTTTTGTATTTTATTTACTTTTTTGTGTTTTACATTTCTTGAATATAACAAGGACAAAAATAAAGTAAAAAGCTAGATTAACATTTAAATAAAGAACTAAATACATATTAAATAAGTTAAAGAAAAATTAATAAAGGCACACATACATACATACACAACTTGCACGTAGGCGTTCAGTTTATCTTCTTTGATATTGATTAATTTATTTTTTCCCGAGCAGGCACTAAGCAAAAGCTTATCTTGCCAACACCCCTCTACTGAATACAACTAAAAGCTGTTGGCTAAGAACAATAGAACTTTTATTTAGATTAATCAACAAAATGTGTCTTAAATACGAACAATATAATGAAAAGATACTAATTGTTGAATTACGAAAAAATTAACTCAACGTTTTTACGAGAAGTTTCGAATGCCATTATACGATAGTAAGAAATAAAACATTTACAAAGTGACGAGGAAAACGTTTTCCTGTGAACCATATCTTATGAAACTTGATATACAGGACTGCTGTTGCAAAACTACGATTATCTGTACATACATTCCCAATCGAAATTAGCAGATATTATAATATAACAAGAGAGGACAGAGTTTGGAAACTGTGTGATGATGAAGTACATGTAGGTGGTGAATTTCATTATTGCATGGTTTGTACACAACCAGGTTTGTGTAAACTAAGAAATTCTCTTTTTCAAAATTATGTAATCATAAGGACAATCAAATTTTTAAGGTTTTTGACAAGAAAAATGTATTTATTTATCTGATCAACATGAAAGATTTATCAATCATATTAATACAACAGAATATTTCTATAAATTTAATTTATTGAATAATAAAGATTAATATAATATATTACCTACATGTACTTTTTCTTCTCATTTTTAAAAATTATTCATTGTAATATGCATTTGTTGTAATTGTTATTGTTGTACATCTATGAAATTCTGTTATTCTTAATATATTATAATTATTGTTGTATATCACTGCCGTGGTATATGCTTGTATTAACTGTTATAGCTGGAAATAACTCGTTACGAGTTATAATCCAATAGAGCTTTGTTATTATATATTACTCAATTGCTACTAGAAATTGATAAAACAAACAGTTGATATATATTATTTTAAAAAATATTCATCTGTAAAAAATATTTACATATAATGTAAAGAGTAAAATGATATCAATAGCAAGTTGTATCAGCTATGGAAGCTAACGTCAAGTATTTCCAGTCATATACGTGCATGAGTGAGGCGGAGAACTTTCTGCAAATGCTTCAGCAGTGACAAAGTCCCAACTAAGGTATCTCCCATTAGGGCTTGTACACAAAGATGATTGGCAGTTTCTTAGTGTCCCATCTCCAAACTTTTTCTCCAGTTACTACGTCACACTGCTGAGTCAGCACACGGTGAGTAAAATTTACCGCATGGCAGTAGTGTTTGCAGGATCGGCACTCAGCTTTGGTTATAACTCGAGGAACACGCTTTAAATCCCATTCTTGCACCCAAGTCCAAGGACACAGCTTGGTTCCAGGCACATCAACTGATAACGCATCTCGGGCAATACGCCGACGGGGAATGGGGACAACCGGAAGTTGCACAGGGCTCTTGGCAACAAATAGGAAGTTTTGACGAAGGAGTCGGATTTTCGTTTTGGCACCTAAACGCTTCTTCCGGCATGGAACTTGGAGCGAGTTAACGACCAATGATAAGATGATGACAAGAAGAGCTGCAACCTGCGGGGACGATTAATTTGAAGTGTATGTTAACAAACCGTTGGTATGTATATTGTATAACGTAAACTATGTATGAATAAAAGGTGGCTAAAATTTTTTGTACTAATGTTCACTAAACCTTTTCGACCGTAGGACATCTTCAGAATGGTAAACTAACTATGTCTGTCTGTCTGTCTTTCTGTCTGTCTGTCTGTAGGTATGTATGTATGTATGTATGTATGTATGTATGTATGTATGTATGTATGTATGTGTGTGTGTATGTATGTATATACGTATGTATGTTGTATGTTTGTATGTATGTATGTATGTATGTATGCATGCATGTATATGTGTGTGTGTGTGTGTGTGTGTGTATGTTGTATATATGCATGTATGTTTGTATGTTTTTGAAGAAGACCTTGCAAATTTCATTCAAATAAGAACAGTGAAAACAAAAGGATGAATGCCGATATAACAATTCCGGAACTCGGCTGCTGTCACAAATAAATAAATAATAAATAATACTTTATTGGTGACACGCTTAGCTATAAGCTCGTATTACAGGTGTACCAGAAAAAAAAAACAAATAAATTACAACATAATTCTATATATTTTAAACTCTAAAAAGTTAGATAAAAATTAACATAAATATATATAAAAAATATCATGATTTTGTCAGTGTCTCGCAAATCAATTGCTCGCCACTGACGGACTTCTACGGTGCAGATAGTACAGTATATATTTTCGAATCTTGCTTTAACCCTGTTAAACCCGCCTAACGAGTTTAATCACTGACTAGCTTAACCGGTTATACCAGTTAGTTTGAAGTTAGTTGTTTTACACTACTGAAATAGAAACAGGTTGACCTGCCGTCGTCTTCTCATCCTAATATAGCACTTATCTACATGTACCACAATAAAAAACATTAACAGTAACTTAGCCCACGCATAACTGAGTTATGAGAGTCTTCTAAGAAATTCCCATCGCCTACATACTGGTTTGTACCTTGTAATCCATTGTGTGAAATTTCAGCATAACTTGGAGTAACTTGTGATTCAGTTTGATGTCTGCAATGTTTTGGACAAGCAGCTAGCTTGCATTTTAGTGAATCTGAAGTTGGTTTTACGGCTTATATTGGGGCTGTCAAGTGATAGTACTTTGTGTCCTTGATTAGGTTTCTAAACCTGTTTCAAAACCTGCTTAATGGCTCGTGCCGTCCTTTAGGGTTTTTTACGGAACTGTTAGTGGCCGGCGGTAGTCGGTAGTCTGTTCGATATTGCTTTGGATTGTACATGTAGTTTCCTACTTCAGTTTGTGGTTTCCCACCGCGGTTGTATAGCCAGTGTCATGAATGACCGTTGGGGGGAGAGGGAATGGTTTTTGAGTTGACAATTCGTGACGACAACAGCAACAAAGTTCTCAAATCGCAAAGTTGTTAAAGCTACATTGTTTTCAAGAAAATGTTCCCTTTAGTTAGATGTTTGTACTTAACGTTTCATTAACATTTCCATGCACAAATCTTCATTGATGAACTGACTTTTTGAAACATTTCAGTCAGAATTTTCGATACGTGAAATTTAATACGTCATAACTGTGTTTCTATAAATAAATAATTGTAGACCCGAATATTATTAAAAAACTGACGTAATGCGTTTTGAATTCAAACTTTCTCTATTTCTGTACTATAAAATATAATTATAGCAATTAGTTCAGTGTAACAGCAGACAAGTTACGTGTTGTGTTTTGTCAGTACATGAACTGCAGCCTGAATGAACAGCCCAGAAAGATAAAACTGATAACATTGATGGCTGTAGCTCCACTTGCCAGTGTTAATTAATTGGACGCTGATTTGCATTTTCCTCCAATGTATGCCGGTATGGTACGATTCAAGATTTCTAGCGAACTACCAGTTGTCTACTGACCGTTTATTCTACAAGTTGTTTTGAGCACCCGATTTGTACATACCAGCAACGTGGACCGGATTGTCGGTAGCCACCTAAATACACTGGTTTAGTTTTCTGTCCTATAAGTAAATGTTCTCTCAAACTTAGTATTATTAGAAAATGTTAAAATTTCTTCCAAATCCAGCTTGGATTGCTACAGATTCAGCTATTCATGACCAGTGCTGGAGAACCAGCCTTTTCCAAATTTCCCCAAGGGAGAATAATCATAACCCCTAAAATACCTTAATTTTTTGGCAAATGCAAGTTTTCCTCGTCTTAAGTTTTGCTCTGGCCGCAGCTTCGGTGAACATTCATTAAGTCAGGCTCTAAGTCTATTTTTAAAGTTCGAATTACCTTGACTGTCACATAAGATGATATGAAAGTGTTTGAGATACTATTGTTCTTAACGAGGCGGGGAATCACCCAGCCAGCCCTCTCTCTAAAACGTTTTTGCGTGACCTAAATCATCACTCGGCCACATTTATTTAACCCTTTCACTGCCAAAATTGCCAAATGACGAGTTGCTTTATTCTCATCACCACCCTCTATACAATTCCCAAAAATATGTTGGGAGAATTTTTACACTTCATCTTAAAGAGTGTAGTGAAAGATCAATTCCTCTATTCTTACAAACAGTCAACTCATTTTGTGTTGATACTGTAAGGAGAGGATAGATGTTGATAAACGCAGTGTCAGGTCAACATAATAGTTCAAAGCTGTAAAATAAGTGACAAAATGACGTTGCTTGGTTTTAACTTTTATCTTATTATCAGGGTAAATATTCTATAGCTGTTCTTTAGAAAAATACCCGTCGATATTGACTATTGTTGATACAGGATAATTTGGGCCGCAGTATACAATTATGAGTACGCTCCCACGCAGACTGACGTGTGAAAATTATCAATATAAAGGAAGGGAATCTCTTGTCAACAAATATCAAAATCTTTGCATATTACGGTTTTCGTAATCGTATTTTATGTGTTTGAAGTCACAGAAACTGCAAATTATGAGGCTAATGAAATAAAGTTTAAAAAAGAACTACAGTCAAATGTAATAACATTGTCAATGTAGTTTTTAAAGAATTTCATATGCACCATTCATGTATGATTTTCGAAACCAACTTGCTAAATACGTCGCTGAATGGTGCACGGCAAACGATTTCATAAATCAGTTCTGTT
>JAOEHT020063840.1:0-22190 GCA_025448195.2 Parazoanthus atlanticus | reverse complement strand
TCCCCT
The DNA here is from genome assembly GCA_025448195.2 of Parazoanthus atlanticus. Classification (NCBI taxonomy): domain Eukaryota; kingdom Metazoa; phylum Cnidaria; class Anthozoa; order Zoantharia; family Parazoanthidae; genus Parazoanthus; species Parazoanthus atlanticus. Next base: position 22,184 of record JAOEHT020063840.1, on the reverse strand, counting down.
CCTCCTCACCCCTCCCCCCACTGCAAGTGAACTGAAAAGAGGGAGAACTTGTATTGGTAGAATGGACAAAATTATTAAAAATTAAACTTGTACACAGTTTAGCCATTCAGGGAATGGAGCAGTTTAGAGTTGTTAATTTCCATGCCTAGAATCAGAAAATTTAGTAATATTATGAGGCAAAAACTAATAATAAATAAGTTGGTTGTAATAGCAGGTAAAGTTTTCTTTTAAAATTCCATCATGTATTAAAGTACACACTGGAGTCTCGACATTCAATGATGTGGTATAAAGAAATTACCTTGCCTGTAGGGTAGAAGTAAAATACTTAAATGATTAATAAATATCTAAATATTTTTCATTATATACACAGTTGTGGAAGAACATGATATGACCATGTTGTGTTGCTATAGACCTCTCTCATAACATCCCCCGTAAACGATAACTTCAAGTCGAGGCCAAGTTCCAGAAATACAGCAAATGTGTGAGAACTTGGAACCTGACCCGGACTTGAGGTTCTTGTTTGTAATGGGGTCTGTATCACCTCTTTGCCTCACAATTTTGCATAATTAAGTTTACAGAAACATATGGTGAATGATTATAAAAACATTGCAAATCTCGAACGCTTTCCCCGGGCACGCAAAGTTTTCTAGTGCAAGTTTTTTTCTCTTCAAAGAGTATCAACAATCAGGGCCGTAGCTAGACTCAAAATTTAGGGGGGGCATTTGCCCTCCCTGCCTGACGCTAGCTGCGGCCCTGCTACTAACCACTGCATTGTACTGAAAAAAATTACTCTTTAATTAACTTCCGGTCCAAAATTTAGGGAGGGCATTTGCCCTCCCTGCCTGACACTAGCTACGGCCCTGTAAAGACCTTGTCGTTAACTGAGCTGCTGTTGCGCAGTCCGCAAATATTGTTGGGTAAACGATACTTAGTTTGATTGTCTATTACGAAGAAAATAAAAACATTAATTACAAAAATACCCAAGATTTTCAAAGTTATTACAATTTACAACAGCCGTTATTACAATTCACGACAGCTTGATTTATTACAATTTACGACTAGAACTTTGTTTTGAATTCACGCCGGCACTTTATTACAATTCACAACAACAGTATTACACTTCACGAGAACTATATTACAATTCACGACAGCTCATACTCGATTTAGCTGTTTATCTAGTATTACTTTCACATTCTCAACAAGGCTTGCAAAATGTTTTAATTAACTTTCTAAATTTTGCGATCAATGGGAAATGCAAATAAATAAATAAATAAATAAATAAATAAATTTATAAATGAATGAATGAATGAATGAATAAATAAATAAATAAATAACGCAATGACATTAAAACAATTCAACTGACGAGTACTTACCTCTGCATCAAACTAACGACCACTGGAAATTTTGCTGCGATAATAGATGCCCTTAAAGACACGCATTACTATATTTTGGTAAAACAAGATAGTGGAAAACTCTACTAAGTTAGAATTTGTTGCGTCACTAGACTGATCTAGGTGTTACCATGAACACTATCTTTCTTCTATCATACATTTTAAATACAGGCAGACTCTAACGCAAAACTACGTTTAAATAAACAGTCTTTGATGATAGAGGCTGGAAGACACGAACAACCTATAACCCCTAGAGAACAAAGGATTTGTTCACTTCGTAACTTATTCGTGTGTGTCTCCAATGCACGAGTGCCAACAAATGTTATTTCATCTTTTTACAAATCTATCTTAGTACTGTCCTACGACAAGAAGTTTCAGACTAAGCGAGAATTTTGACGGCAAACTTTGTATTTGTTGACCCACTTGGTCTGCCTTGTGCAATTTGTAGTTTGAAATACTTTAACTAAGATTGTATGAATTCCTGGTGAAAAGCTGAAACTCATTAGGTAAATATGCGCTTCTCAGCGAGCTGTCTAAAATGGGTTAATCTCAACGTGTCAAAAAGCGTTTTCAAGGTTTTTGAATCCGTTAACATTCATCGCAAAATCTCGAGTCTGTTGAAGAGCTGAGACAAAAGAAACACACTTTATTTTATCATTACATAAACCTTGTTTCGTACAAAGATTTTGAAGGAAATCTAAATTTTGACCAGGAACGAGTGGTCCACGCGGACAGCCTCTTTAAAGCATGAACAAGAAGAAAAATGCCTCAACAATAAAAATGAGAAAATATCCGAACTGTCACTCAAATTACGGTTGCCATGAAAAAACATAGGTTTGAAATGTCAAAGTGCTCCCTGGGAAGGGAACTTTAAAATAAATAATGAAAATTTGGAATGGACCGGTCATGTTTGAACTCTCACAGAACGCTGATAGAGAAACGTCAGCGCTCCCCTACGTAATTTCTTGCTGTTTGCAAACTGATCGCTATTCATCATCCGTTCTACTATACTTTAAACTTGAAATTATCGAAGTACTTATGAGGTAACAATGTAACGGGAAATGTTTTTGAATAACTCGGGTTGATCATCTGGATAAAAAGCTTGAGTCAGTATAACCGCGGTTGTAGGCTTACGTCAAGCACAGCTCACCTGCTTGGTACTGAGGTTAATTATCATCTAAAGTGGCCGACAAATGACATAAACGTAATCCAATGCAAATAGTCCAGTTTCGTATTCGCAGTTCCCGCTGATTACAATGACTACAGACTCGTTTTTATAGTGTTAGCCTCGTTAATACAACATCAAGTCGAGTCCTGCACAGTAAAAATAAGTCTATAGTCAATGTAGTCAGCGTCAACTGGGAATTCGAAACTGGCGTGTACAGTTTGCTACGGCTGTGTTCGTACTTGCGTTTGAAGCTATAATAGACATTCTGAAATTGGCTGGCTTCCCATTTCATAACGTAGAAAATTTCATCTGCTACAACTTGTATTCAAAGCTATTCATCACACTGACTGTTCTCATTATAGTAACCTTGAATCGCACACTCGCAGTAAAACTCTTCCCAAACTCTTCGCTTAGCCAGGCCAACCAACATAGTCTGAAAGTGCCCAGGACATCGCTTTCTCCACAATTCTTAAGAATTGGGCTATTTTGACCAAAGTACCAAGCTTAGTTCGCTCGGCTGGAACGGCCACACAACTCACTGTGTCTGATCAGGGTTTATTATACTCGTAAAGTACCCAGCTAAAATTCGAGTTAACATATGTTGTGCAATTTGCGTTTCTGAGCCAGGACTTATTTCCTTAGGCTTCGTTTACACTATACCGGATAGCTTTCGTACCGTTGTAAAATCCATAGCGGATACGCTTTCTCTTTACACTTGGAACGATTTTTCCGACACACTTTTCGTGCCGTTTCAAACATATCAGATAAGTTTTTGTGCGCGAAAAACTGTTCCTATTTTTACTGCAATGCATCGACTTTGTGTCGGCACGAAATCCTATCCGGTATAGTGTAGACGAGGCCTCAAACACAAATTTTCTGGTGAAATATTTGTTCATTAGTACACAGGGTATCAAAAAATAAGAACTTGCCAGTTTTGGAAACCTATCAGTAAATACTACTGCAGTCATAAATTTCACACATTAAACTATACAGCCTTACAAGAACATATGCTAAAGACAGGCTGAACAGGCGCTTTTTGTGAAATCTCTATGAACATGCAGACCGCACTGCATGATGGGAAAACTGAGATATGCTTTTGCGCGGGAAAGCCCTAAGTAAAACATTTTGTAGTTTGTATATCGGTCTCGAGCCTGTCTGCATTCTCCAAAAATATGCAGTCAGATGCTTTTTTAAAACAGTCAATCAAGATTCCAACTGAGGCCCACTGAGACCTTATACACTCACTCTCGAGCCCCTTGTCGGCCTTGTCCGTGAATGCCAGAATTGATGGGACCTGGTAGATGATTCCAACATATAATGTCTGTCATATTCACAGTGCCAATGAACAGTTCTTTGAAACTGGCAAGGATTAAACCTTCTCAGCCTTACTGTTGAGCTCAGGCACCCTTAAATGGTCGATCAAGAGTAGAATAAATTAGTCAATTTAAGCATGAAACTGAATTTTTATTCGAAGAATGTTGTCATTTAAAAGATGTGATAAATACATGTGATAAATATGTACCAAACCAAGTCCTCCTGATTTTGTTAAGTATATGACTTTCTCAGATACCCGGCCTCCCCCCAGGCCCACAAAACAAACACAGATAAGATTTAAAATATTAAAACAATTCAGGCGATTTTATAAGCTTTTCATTGATACACAGGTCTGTGGGTAACAGATTTATAACAGGGGAATTACAGGCGGAGAACTGAAACACTGCTCAAAGTGTACAGTGAGTGACCTTTACTTAATTTAATGGTTCCCAAGGTACCAACTTTTGAAAATAGCATGAGCACTTTCCTGTCCCATCACTTAACGCGAAACTTCAGCTAGACGAATTTGTAACTGTAAACACAAGACAATTGATAGATTTTCATGCCTTTGCGAAGTAAAAGAAGCAAAAGAAACACATCTGACAACTGAGTTAAACAAACAGATTCACTAGTGTCGAACGTAATCGGCACTACGAAATGAGTCGGCATTTTCTGGATTACAAAAAAATCCAGATGTAATAATCTGTCGTAATGGTGGAAAAATATTGCATTTTTTGTCCTTTTTTGTGCTATCTTAGGAAAATAGGAGCGAGGTTCAATTATAATATATTCTGCATGTGGTGATTAGTTATGCCGGCGAATTGCAACAAACCTTTTACAGAGGAGATGGCGCATGGCAATTTATCCCACAGCGCTTTTAATAAAACAGGATGTTAAAATCTATAAACTTATTTTATCAAAAGTGCTTCGGGTTAAGGATATATTATCTTAAACGTACTGAGAGTTGGGTGTATGTCATGTTATTCCTCGCGGCAAATGTAAATGCTAAAAGAGCCCTTTAAACTTAAAGCTTGTTTGGGTTGTACTGTCTATTGTCTGAGTGACTATAATAACCGTCATTAACTGCATTAGCTGTTTCAGTCTTTTAATTACTAACTTTTTAGTTACCTCAATATCTTAAAAACCCAAAGCCTTGGCTATATTAATGCCAAATAAAAACGCCAACATTTCAATATTGCTGCCGCATTTACTTTTCTTTCCTTTTTTAAGATGTAGAACGTTTTATTTTCCTACGCTCTTCCGATCAGAGCCGAACCAAATGACTGCTGAACGGACGCTGATCATCGTTTCCGCAATATATTCATAACAGTTGTATATTTTGAACAAAACTTGGGCAAATGCTCACTTCGCACTTCCGTGAAGATGTTGATGAATGTGAACGGCCGCTTAGAGAGTCTTACTAAAAAAGAAACATATATAAATTTGTTAAAAAATAATCCGCCCGCCTCATTTACATTTTGAACGAATCCCGATGAGAAGCCGGAATTTTTGTTATCTGGCCTATGTTTAGCAGGTCCGTTTTAGCAATTTAACTCATGCATCAGCCTTCTATGGAGGTTTTCTTGCCTTATTTAATTTTATGTAGGACAGATGCGAAATCTTGAAGTATACCCCTTCAAAACTGATCAAAAAGCAAGATATTTACTTAACAGTAATTAATGAAAGCCACATCTCCATTACAGAGACATAAGCTGTCCAGATATCAAGTTTACTATCAGTTCTGATGAATATTCCGATTTGACTATTATTAGCGGCCCTCAGGCTGGTCTGATCCGACAATGGTTTGATATATTAATCGTACGTTCTTATTTGGGATCAGCAGAAGCTACTGACAACGCTAAAACAGTATACTAGTAGTAGTTCCTTGTCCCCCCAAAAGGTAACTGCACTGCAATAATCCCAGTATGTTAACTATTAAAAAATTACAGTTTTAGAATGACGGTTTGTTCGGATGGTCCCCCGCCCTCCTCCTTTGACCAGATACTTGAATAAGAATTTTCAACCGGTCTTTGTCCATTATACAGATTTTGTAAACTTGCATTTGTCAAAAACTGTGCCGCTTTTTACAGGACAGCTGTTTTTTTGTATCTTCAACGTTCACTCCCTTAAAAAACATTAAAATACACTCCAGCAAAATGCATGCTGACTGAACATGAAAAACGTCGGTTTGTCTCTGAGGCATTTGTAGTTACTTGGGGATAGATCAAACAACACACAGTTGAGACGAATATATTCGAATAAAGAGCTTAAAACTCATTGTTTTATAGCTACATTTTATCAACGACTAGCCACTGATCAAATAGACTTATTTGGACACAGCGCCATTTATCCAACATATCACACTTACTGCTGTCCTTGCTAAGCTGATTTCAGAACTTCTTTGCTGACACTGGGTGTTTCAAAAGATAAGCGGAATACACAATAATATGCTATTGAGCAATTGTGGCCATCGAGTCGGCGTTATCAATGACATGTTTAGCAAACTGAGAAATGAATTAATGCTTCTGTCTCTGTAAACAGATAATTTTTAGATATTTTAAAACGCATCGAGTTTTCGACGTAACAAACATTAGTTCCATTTCAGAACAATATTATAACTGTGGGATTTAAGGATGATGTTTGTTGAATGGGCTACGAAAAGTACGGCAAGAAAGAATAGATTATCATTATATTGAAAAAATTGACTGGCCATTACTCGGTCAGTGAAAGAACTTGCGTAATATTGTTAAGATTTTTGCCTATCTTCTAAATGCTTGTCAGACGTACGAAAACGGGAAAAAGTTTTACACCGAACCGAATTTAACCGATTTTGCGACACGACATGAGATGATGCCTATGTTTGAAGTTTAATGAGAGGCGGCCTGTTCAGAGGTTATTATGTATTTAAATTCTAATAATTTTCTATTTTACGATTCAAATAGGCTGAGCAGCAGCGAACAGAACATAAATATTCTCCTGATTACCTTTTAAAGCGTTCATACAAACTTTGCACATGCGTAGCGAAGAAATTTCTACCTATTTTAAGAAACCGATGGTTTTCATACTTTTTACAGTTTATCTTGTGCTTTTCGTTCATGGAAATGTTGTTTTATTTACATAAAAAAGATAAATTACTTCTTTTCGCAGCATTGCATTTTTACGCTACACCATTCTAACAGGTGCTCATATTCAGTTTCAACTAAAGTCAGTATTTCAGTTTCGTTAGTATATAACTAAGCAAAATCTAAGCAAAATCATATAGTTAGATTTACCGAATGACAAAAAAAATTTAAAGTCATTTTTTTTCATAAATGAGTCTTAAACTGACAAAGCCATATGCAGGCGTTATCCATTGTGTTTAGTAGAATCTCCACATTTGGTGTTCTTAAATCTATAGCCAAATAATACATATATTAATATGCGTGGCGCTTGATCATTTGAAACGCTATAAGACTCTATATTTTGCAGGTATTGTGTACTTTATTAGGAGGCTTTTAAGAAGGCAGTAAAGCCAAATTAAAGCGAAATTATTTCAGGATTTTGTTCATGGACCATGTTACAGATGTTTGTCTTATGTATATTGTATAACGAGCAAAAAGAAATTATACAACGTCTAAATTTCTAAACATGCATATGAGACTAATGTATACACTTTTTGGACATTTGTTCAAGTGTTCAAGCTTATAAAACTTCAAAACAAAACGTCAAACCTTTGTTTTCATAACTAACAAAAGATGAATGCTTCATTTTTGTTGTTAGGCCGAAGAGTTCAAATCATTGATAAAAAGGAAGAAAGCCAAATAATACCTATAATCCAAACTGTTAGCATTTCACTGTTTAGCATGCCACCCAAAATACTATTCATACAGAAATTATACCTATTTGTGATGATGAGTGGAATTTAAGGGCCCTTAACAAATCAGGCTGGTATTATAGCTAAACGACTGGTAGTTTAGTTTCACTGCTGTTTGCCGCCGGTAACATATTTCTTATTTTCTGGCCAGTGACAGTTACTCGAAATTCTCAGAGTCGTTCATATATAGCAAACGCTCTTCTTTGCAAGTACTCACAAGCTGTCGTAGTCTGCTGTTTTCATTAAGCACACACAGAACAATTTCCGGCAAATTTAAACATGTCAGCCAGCCTGATAAACTGCTCAAGGCGTCTTGATAAACACTGACTACAGCCAAAGCGAAAAGGCAAAATACTTGAGCACGACGTTGCTTGTAGTCACAACAACCAGCATGTTCAAGTATTACATCTTGTTGTTTGGAGATAGCAAACGTGGAATTAATAAAAACTGTTCAAAATTCAGTCAACCTATTTTTTTATTCTGACGTAAGAACCTTCTTCTGACGCTGGCAACATCAAACTGGAACAGAAAAACAATTCAGATTTCTTTCAAAAGAAGACGCCGCAACTCCTTTGTTTTCAGCTACTATTAAATTTGTGTCAGATCTGAAGAATATAGTTAGACTTTCCTACTGTGTGTAATGAGAGAATATGCCGAGAAAGACGACTTTTCTTAACTTTACACGGCGTAGAAACGAGAATATAAATATATTTTATTTTATTTATTTTTTATGGTTGTTCTGGCTACTTTTTGTCTTTACCAGTGTTTCTTGTCCTTTTATTCTAATGATTTTAAAGCGAATTCCCTACAGTTTTGGTTGTGCTTTTTGTATTCTTACGACCACAGAAAGAAGACTCTGAATTTGCTATAAAGATGTCTGTTAGCATTAAAAAGCGATCTTAGCATAAATTGTACAAAGGAAACGTAATTTTCCGATCATGCAATGGGCCGAGAATAACTGCTTCTTTCCGCTACGTTTGTTAATTTCAGTACTGTCTTATAATTAGATTCCGTAAAAGATAACTTCCTTTAAACACAATGGCTTCCTGTTCGAATTGACAGGTTGTTTGGCCCGCCAGGACAAAGCAGTTGAATTATAGCCATTCATCGTTCTACGCACTTGTCTTAAGAAAGAACTTTCCAAACCAGCTGTCCAAAACGTTCGTGATTGTTCATTCACTTCGGGAATAATGTCTGTTTACACGATAAAAGAAATGTCAACAATTTATTCTAAAACGGATCGGTTTACTATAAATACATATGTCACAGGGACTGAATGAAACAAGACGGGCCGGGTGAGCTGAGCTGTACATCCAAACTTGAGTAGAACTTCATATTGACGATTTGAGGGTGCTCGATACTTGATTATATATGGCCCATAAGAAAAGAAGTCTAGTGGTTTTCTTTGTAGTGATAGTGGTATGCCTATTACACGAGGTCGATGCACAAGTGTCAGGAGAAACGAATTATGGTAGGAAAAGGGAGAAATTGCTTAGAGTAAGTATAAGGCTTGTTGCATGTATACTTCCACGTGCCGTTTAATAAAAATGATTTAGTTCTCTAGCCAACTTTTTTTTTCAAAAGAAGAGTTCTGATTTAAGTTTTAAAACAGTTATCTAAAAAGTTGTGTAGGGATTTACGGGCTCTGTTTTCTTTGTTACGTATTATATCCCACACATTTCTACAAAAAATGACAGTTTATTTTAAGAGTTTTGCTCGAACCTTCCCGTTCTACCAATTGGCATTTTCTGAAGCAGTTTACTAAGATTTAATCAAAGTAACTTAAGACGTTATCCTAAAAAAGCGGAGACTCTCCAAGTATATAGGTCACTTGAGAAGCCATAAGTTGTAAATGTTTGTATGACTTTGTACTATACTAAATTTGAAAATATAACTCAACTTGAAATTTAGTTTTTTTGATGTCCTTTTCTAGAACTTTGTTTGCGTTTGTGACATATATTGAATGAAATTTGTTCGGCAATTAAAATGAAAACGTTTTTTTCTGTCTTACATTGAAGCGAACTGCAGTTTGTACAACAGCCGTCTTTTTAAAACAAACTCACAACAACTATAGGCATCAAAGAGACGCAGTCGATTTAATTAAGCCTGCATGGGTGTGCAAAACTATTTCAGTAACATTACCAAAATAATCTACAGTAAAGATTAAAATGAAAGAAATTAATTAAACATTTCAGGAAATGAAAGCAGTCGCAGTCAACAGGTCATCGCGAAACAAAGACAGATGCGTACAATTAAATTAAACAAAAATATAGAATTGAAGTTCATCCAAGGATTAACTCGGCTGCACAAAACAAAACAGAAAACAAACGGAATCATCATTTGTTCTGTTGTTTTAGGAACTTGAATGGGCATTTTTCAACTCTCTCATTAGTCTATCTTTGTGGCTTTGAGGAAAACCAATAAGCTCAGTACATTATTTCAATTGAAGCCACACGCGCGTATACAATACAAGTGTACCATTTAGCTTTAACGGCTTAAATCTGGTTGTTTAACATTGTCACGTGCTGAATTGAAACGCTTTCAGTAGTTTAATTTGAAATATCTAAAAGTCGTTGTCTTTCTAAATGAGCAATTTTAGATTAACGGTTTACAAATGAGATCATTGTAACATTTAAACACGTATGCGATAGAGGAAAAGCTTCTGCATTGGTGGGAAAACTTCAGTGATGGCAAATAACAAATTCATTTATACATTTCAACGCAGAAAGCTTGCATGTACGAGAAACACTCTTTGAATACCTGTATATACAGTCGTTCGTGACACTAGAACAATACGTTTGATTGACTGTGTAGTGTCTACAATTAAAAATTCCTTCAAGAATATTCACCTCCCTACACAACTCATATAGAAAAACCTGTAACCCTTGATATTGTTTTTGACATTATTATTGCTGTTTTCATTTTGCGTTAAAAGACATAACATGTACCCTGTAAGTACAGCAAAGGATTTTACTACAATCCTCTTTTTTATGATATGACAATTTTTTTTTCTAAGAACGCCGAGGCTGAAAAACATTTAAGACCTAGTGCTAAGAACACACTGTAGTACGAGTCGACGCTTATAGTTTTCACAGTTTATTATTGCCAACCATATGAAGTAGATTTTAGCTCTTTTCGAAATATCAAACAACCCATTTGTGTCTCTTCCGCATTTGGTGCATATAAATCCTAATTTGCATTTGTTACGAGCCATACAAACTTGATAAAAGCATATGTACGATTTTGCTTCCGCCATCCTGGTTTATATATGGATGACTGGGAGTGAGCCATGCCTATACGATTGTTGCAGCTATAATCAACGAGAGCTAACAAAAATGTTTTCATTTTTAGAAAAAGCTTACTTCGGTTGCCATGTTCTTTGCAATACACTTCTCTATATCTAAAGCGTGTTTTCACTCCAAGTATGCTTTCCAGAGGATTACTGCCAGCAGTTGAGACTGTTAAAACACTGTATGGGAAACCTTTAAATGTCATTTTATTTTCTTTAAGGATCCAAAGTTCAGAGACAGTAACCATGGTAACCCAAGATCGTTCCTCGGAAACACAAATGATCAACGTGGCTTGGACGGCTGGCCGTTGGACAACAATTGACCTTAGATACAACAAGTTGGAAAAGAGCCCCAGAAGCGGTTGGCTATATTTTCGTAGAAAGTTGTAATAACTAATTTAAAAGAAAGACATTTTAAAGATAAAAAACAAGATGTCTACCATCAAATATCTTTTTTCAATATGATTAGATCGTATACAATATTTATCAAAGAACGTAAATAAATGTTGAGTCTCAGTCGTGTGGAATCCTAATTGACTAATACCTTATTACCAGACCTTACTACTGTCAGACTGATACACGCGTGTTGCGCATATTCGATCAATGAAAAATTCGTCACTGAAATCGTTGTCAGGCATTGGGATCCTCGGATAACTAAAATTAAAACACTTATCGAGCGACAAGTGACCATTACATCGTACCCACATGTCACTTACCCTTCTATTCCTAAATAAATAGCAGTATTTAGAGGACGTTTATTCTGCACTCCAGTTGCAGGAAATAGTATTTTCTGAGAAACCTTAATTTAATATCAATAAATTGTCCGGGACTGTAAAAGCTTACGCCTTAATTGTTACGCTAGCTGAAAGTTTCAAAACGGAATTGTAAGTCAGCAATGCCTAGTTAAGCCCTCGTTCGCGTTTGCAAAACTAACCAAACTCGGGAATGTTTCGTGGGGCAAAAGGCCATTATTGGTCCGACTGAAAGGGTTACTTAATTTGTATTTAAGTCTGATTTAAGTCTGGCTTATAATTGCTTTTGGCCCCGCTGGAAACTTAATAACTGCAGGCATGCATCTTATTATATGGCAGGCCAAATCAACTCCAGGCCAGTAACTTAAGCTGGGACCCGGGTAAAGACCTGTCGCATTTGTTTTGTGTTGGTTTTGCTTCGTTTGTAAGTTGGTAATTTGGCGGTTTTTACAAACAAACTGATGGCCAACCACACTATTATTGACGATGAAGCATTGCCTTCCGTCGAGATTAAGCTGTATTAAGACTGGCAAAAGAAACGAAAAAGTAGAACTTTTGTTTGAACGAAAAAGTAGAACTTAAGTTGCATTGCGGCAAGAAATAGACTGCAAAAATTGTCAGTAAGGGCGAAACTTGCTTATTAGTTCAAAATATAGTGTTCTGTAATGTTTTGTCCGTTTAAAATAGAAAAGCAGTCAAACTAGCAGTTTTGGACAACAACTAGACCTCGCTCCAATTCCTACATAAAGAAAACAGTAGTCGAAATTATTTTTGTAAGTTGAAAATTCTCGCTAAAAAAATGGAAGACGAGACAATTTAACTCAATTTGAAACTTTGTCGACAGAAATCTTAATGATTATGAACGTACTTACTTGTAATCTTCAAAAAATCAAAAAGCTACAGCTTTTATAATAAATATTTCCTCCGTAGAAACTGAAAGAGAGCGGCGAGTATGTAAATGAACCACACAGTGAGTCGAGCTTCCTTGGAAGAGAGTATGCATGCTCTTTCCATTGGCTAACATGAACATCGCATCAACATCGATATCTATATAAAGATGATTTTTTTGTATTCCAAGAACTTGGTGAGCCAAGGAATAACAACAGATCGAAGTGAATAAAAAACTCGAGACTTCGAATGCTCTCGGCACTTATGATTAATGTATAAATGTTGGCACAGAAGGCTAAAGGTGTGGTATTATTGTCCAAATTTAAGAAAAAATAAAGTTTATATATTATTTTTAAGCAGAAATAAATTTGCTGTTCTTTTTTTCAAACCGGCCGCTGGCTTTTAGAGAAAATGTTGCTGTTTTTCTTTCACGAGAGTTGGATTTACATAATTATGTGCGCGTTTGCTTCTTGTTGGGGTAAGCTCTTCAATGAAAACAACAATTGTTGCTGCAAAAAATGCCGCAAAAGCAAAATATGATATTGTTCTGATAAAATAACGATCTAACATAATTGCTCAGAGCTTCGGGACTGTTTCCTCTTGTCATATCCCTCAAAATACGATCAACGCGCGACACGCGTAGTTTTCGATAATTTTCCAGTTTTGAGAACCCTCGGGTAACATTAGTTCCCTCGGGCAAGTAAAAACTCATGTTCCACAAAACACCAGTCAACAACTATATATTGTTTGCATTTTGCAATTGAAAGCCAACAGGAAAAGCCAGTGGACAAAGTGTACGCGCTGATGAACAACAGCGAATTCGAACTATATTGCAGCTACGAGTTATCGATAGTCAACTGTAAGACGGCCGCAGTTACGCGGGTTTGTAAACCGGCTTGAATAGCTCTGCTGTCCCCCGCCCCATCCTTCCGGGTTGTACTCCCATATATAAGCTATACGGGGTCGTGCCGCCCTTCAGGGTACACTTTTTCGACCATCTGATCATAAACAGGGTTTTTGAAAGTTTATCATAAACAGGGTCTAGAAATTGCGTGTTTTAGCGAATAAATATATGAAATTTGAGCTCAAAACCATAAACAGGGTACGAATTTCCGAGAACTTTTCACATAAACAGGGTCAGGGTTTGAGTGTCTGGGCGGAACCCCCCTACCCAAACTTAGGTTGAATACCTCCCGTGGTGCGTCACGGTTTTGGTAATTGTTGTAGTCCGTTCTTTGTTATTTTTATATATTTTCTGGAGGCTCTTGACATTCTCTTTGATCTGTAAGATACAAATTGTGGCTCTTGTCAGCTCCTTTATAGGCAGCGGTAATCTTTATTAAGGATTTTGAAAAGCAGGTTTTTAACAACACGAACTTCGCAGAAGGAGCGGAAAAAACGTCTGGGAAAAACTAAAAATTCAGTCTCTTTGTATCTCCACTGTTCAGTAGAACGACAAATTTTGATATTTTCGTTTTTCTGAAAAGAAAAACAGGGACTATCTTTCAATTCATTGGTAATGGTACAATTTGGGCGAAAACCTGGATATTGTTTTGAGACGTATGGGCGAACTTCGCAGCAGGAGCGGAAGTACGTGGAGCTTTTTCTTTTGAAAGCTTAAGATGATCTGCAATTTTTCCAAGGACAAAACGCAGTATATTATAAAGGTTTATAGCAAATAGTAAAAAAAAGGGAAGCGGCTGCCAAAAAGGAAGCGGGCGGGGACGAGAAACAACTCTTTTTTTTACTTGGCCTAATCAGTAGTTCTCCTGTTTAATGGACTTGCCCCTGATAGGAGAATGGATTTGAGATGAACGGACCTCCACTGGGGTATTAAGAATATGAGGAAAATATCGCAGTTATCTCAGTGTTCTGGTTCCCCGCGCCGTTATTTGATTTGAACAACGAAGCCATCAACTGAGGCGATTGCGTATCGGATTTTCGTTCATCAATCATTCGGTTGTGTTTGATTGATAAAATATTCTGGTGAGTTCGAGATATGTTTCGTAATTGAATCCAGTTTGAAATCATTGGCGGTTCCTGCATTCTGATTGGTTCCCATCAGCACTGAGTGATTACGTACAGAATTAATCGCACTGTTTTGAGTTTGTCATCGCGCTTTTTTGAACAACCAATCGCAAACCAGAAAAGGCTGAAACAGCCAATAGATCGATTTCAAATGTTAACTAAAATGTATTATCTTTTGCTTGTAAAAAAGCGATTTCAAAATGGATATAATAAACTGGTAATTGAACTTCGTGTCGTACAATTTTGGTCTGAAATCATACTGGTGACTTCAAATCAAACTCGCGCCGCGCGCTCGTCCGATTTTGAAATCACGCGTATGATTTCAGACCAAATTGCGCTCCACTCAGTTCAATTGCCATACCTTACCATTATTAATCGCACTGTTTTAATTCGGTAATCGAACTGTTTTGAACAACGATTAGCAAAGCAGAAAAAGCTGAAACAGCCAATCGATTTCAAACGTTAACTAAAAAGCATGTTTTCCTTGTAAAAAAGCGATTTCAAAATGGATATAATTAATTGGTAATTGACTACAAAATTGCAACGAAAACTATAGCTGGGCGGATTGCAAAAGTGTTACCTAGCCTCATCCACAGTGATCAAACTGGCTATGTAAAAGGAAGATACAATTAAGTCCACATACGAACAAAATATTTCTGGTATTGCACTCTTTATTGATTTTAAAAATGTGTTCGATAGCACAGAATGGCCGAAAATAATGAAAACACTTAAGACCTTCTGATTTGGAAATAGTGTCATTAATGATTGGATAGAGACGGACCTTTTATTCAGATATTACAAGTTGTGTGATCAAAAATGGTTTTACTTCGTCATTTTTAACCTAGAAGGGGGGTACGACAAGGTTGCCCCCCTCTCTGGTATTTAATTTGTGCTTCGCAATGGAAAGTATGGCTTGTGCTATCCGAAATGACAAAATTATTGAAGGTGTTAAAATAGGCGGAAATGGATTCAAATTATTCCAATACGCTGACGAAACATCATGCTTTGTAAATAACCAGGCTTCGGTCGAGAATTTGTTCCGGATTTAGGGTTTTGGAACCATTTTAAAGAAAAACACTGAAAAAACGTGTTTTGGAGCACAGATGCCATTTCGAGTCCCCCTTTCCAGAATAGCGAATTCGGGGCGCCCTTTATCCGCCCTTGTCTTTTCAAACAGTGCTCCGGACTAGAAATCAATGGACCAAAATCCGAAGGGATGTGGCTTGGCAAAGACAAAACTTGTAACTGCACTCCATTTGGTATACGATGGCCACAAAATTACATTTGCGCTTTAGGAATTCGTTTAATTAATGATTCCGTAACATCAGATCGCGAGAATTGGGGTCACTAGAAAAGCTTCTCAACATTTGGTCATCCAGAGACTTATCCCTATTTGGTAAGATTGATATAGTCAAAAGTTTGGCTATTTGAAAATTAGTATTTGTTTCTTCCGTTCTACAGTTGTCGAAACAGTTCACAGAAAAAGTAAACAAAGCTATTTATGGCTTCATATGGAATCATAAAAATCAAAAGATTAAAAGTACAACGATGATTAGTAGAATAAGTCAGCGAGGCCTTAATATGCCCGACTTTCAAATAATAAACAAATCATTTAAAATTACTCTGGGTAAAGACGTCTTTTAGACAATAATAAATCAGCGTTGGAAAAAACTTGTATTGTCGTCGCTTCGGAAAGTTAGAGGTCGCTTACTCTTAGAATGCAACTATAGCATCAAAACACTACCAGATCTACCAGAATTATCTGATTTCTATATAAAGATGCATGTTGAATGCGTGGTAGGAAGTTATGTCCCATGACGCCCTGACCAAAGAAGAAATTCTTTCTGAGACATTATGGAATAATCAACATATAATAGTTAATGGGAAATCAATCTTTGAGAAATCGTGGCTTGATGCATAAAACACACTGTGAATAACGAAGGGAAAATAATGAGTTTCCCTGAATTTTCAGCTAAATACAAAGTTCAATAAAACGCATTTTTTACACTATATGAGTATCTACCACGCAATACCTCCAGATATTCCATGTTGAGCAATCAATTTACTCGTTATTTGGAAATAATAAGTAATAATATATCTATATTTCATGCAGAAGCTACTTTTTTAGCTATATTTCCTAGCTAGGCTATTTTGTTGGACTTGACTACATCTCCTTAAGCTTGGCTGGGTTTCATTTACAACTTGTTTCTAGTTCGATATCAATTTATAAAATACACACCTGTTTTTCTAAGCTTATCTACAAAAAAACACCTGAAGCTTCCAGACTATTACAGATATTTCGTTTTGATCCTATCAATGTTTTGTCAAGATGTTGTTTTTCAGTTAAGACTCGTCCCTCGGGCTAAGGCGTCAGTTAGTCTTATACGGAATGAATATATAAATTTGTACTGTCAAATAGTTTTCGAATTTTAAAAAATTCAGCTCAAGTTGTTTCTAAGCATTGGTGTTGGTCTTAAATGGAGAAAACTAACAGGCTAAAGTGATAAATTATTATTTCTTGTCATTGAGTCATGTTTGGTTATACCACGACAAGTAAAATATACAATGCATTATACATAACAGATCTTGACAATCAAATGTTTAAATTATTCAGTGTACCATACTTTTGTATTTAACGAATTAACTAAATTTTAAGAAACGCTTAATTAGTTTCTCTCTAGTTCTGTGAGTTTCTGCCTGCATATGTTTTCACACCTAAGATATCTTGAACCAGTGGGGAGTGCGTGGTACTCACTCGTATTTGGGGTGTGTGCCGTCAATTCTCAATGCATGCACCCTATTTTAAAACAAACTGAAGAAATCGATCACCTATTTAGACAAATAACGGAAAAAACTAAAAGAGACCTTTGCCACAGTTTATCTTAGAAAACCGGCATACCCGTTTCCACACCAAACCAGCCCGAAAACCATATCTTTAAGGACGGCACGTGCACGCGTATAGTCATATAGTTAGTACTCCCGCCGGGTAAGTGACAAGGAAACTCAGTTGCGTATTAAACTAAGTCTGAAAAAGCCAGCTGCACAGCAGGATCTCAGACACATCGTTGTTTAGACAAGAGCTCTTGATCGCATATTAATTATAGAAAACATTGTGGTCACTCTACATACAAATATTATACACTTCTTAATTTTTGTTGTGTAGGGAGAGATGCTACTATTCCCTGTGAATTAAATTTCTCTTCTGGTGCAGGACAAATTTTGCAGAATGCTGTTAATGTTGAACATGAACTCATTTGCTGACAGGAAACAAAAAACGCAATATAAACTAACAAGTCCACAGAAAGTCTAACAATCTTTTTAAATGACACAGCATTAACGACTTAACTTAAAATTGGTTAACTGACTGAATTAACCTATTGTAAGTTTCAAAATAACTTTTTAAAACCATAAAACCGCATCAGTTCCGAGTTCATTTTACATTTCGACCTGTAAACTAAGCTTTTCAGAAGTTTCCATAGACCAGAGGCGAGGCTCTTAGAAACAGCTTGAGCAAATATTTAAGTGTAGTTCGTCGCATATTCAATATTAAGTGCCTTGAGGGGATATTCTGCGAATAAGCAGGGTGGACACAACACGCCCTTAACCAAATTGAAAGACTCGTAATTCTCATAATATTCAAAATCAATTAGACATTTTCCTGAGAATTATTAGAGAAAAGAGCCATAGGGTTGATTTTTGTATATTGGGCGGAATGTTGCCACGACGCATTGTAACAACGTTCAGTCTTAATAACGGTTTTTTCTTACCTATCTGATATAGACATTCGTCGTTTCTTGCCGTGTTTATATTGGATTTTATTTGTAATTGCCTGAAATGTACGATTCTCACTATGTAGATCACTTCTGTGGAACGTTCAAATGTATTCAGACCAATTAAGGTAGATTCCCGACGTCATTAAAATCAGTTTACAATATGCCCATACATGATTCAAGAACACGGATGGACGACGTTATGATGAGGCCGTTCATTATTCAGTGTTTCCAGTGGTGTGAATTTGCCAAACCTGCGGAAATACAAGAAAAAGACTTTAAAAGCCTACCACCAAGCAACCCCTCCACCCGTCCGATACTAAGCAAATATCAACTTATTGTTTTACATGAAGTCGTCAGTATTATACTGACCTGTAGGTTTTAATAGTTTGTATAAAAAAGTTGTTCTATAATTTATAACAGAAATAATTGTTTGAACTCTTAATGAAAAATGTAGACAATATCCAAAAGAAGGAAATAATTGTTGCGTTTAAGAATATTAAAGAACGTTTATAATTATAACATAATCGATAGTACACATAATATAATCGATAAAACACACATCATTTTATATTTGAACTCTACGATATACTAAATTGAGTGGTCGCAACTGTACTGAACAGTTGGTCTAACGAAAAACGCGTTTCAAATCTCAAACTAAAACTATAAATTTCCAAATGAAAGTCGAGCAATAGGAAATGAACATTTTTTTACTGTGCAGAACAACTAATATGAGCATTTGTCTCCGAACTTCGGTTTCTTGAAGTTTACTGTGATAATTGTGACTAGTTCCATTTTCGCACTGTTTTCAATTTTCTTTTCACCGACGTGTCCGACAGCCCCCCAACCAACACCTACTGGTGTTACATTCTTGAAATTGTTCTATTTGGTATATGATCAACAGTGCGGTAAAGGTTAATTATCCAGTGCCGACATTGAGATTGTCACTACTTGTAATAGTTTATGACAGTTGTACAAATTACCTCTACAATAAGGTGCAACTCCTACTTGTAAAAAGGCGAGGAATGTTTTTGAAGTACAATATCCGGCTATTTGTCTGCGATGTATTGTTCAGTATTAAGAGGCACGCATTATTTGGCGTCTCAATGTAGGCACATGGTGAAAGAAAAAGGAAACTGTACTCCACAGAGACTCCATGTCGTCATATACCAACTTGACGAAGGCATTAAGAGTGTACTTCAATCTGTTTGAAGTATTTGTTGTCAGAGTTTGAACAAATTCCTGTAGTGTAGCTGGGCTATAAAAGCCGCTCTGGTGAATCGTTCAACAGTCAGAAGACGAAGCGACATCCAAGTACAGTTAAAGTCACTGATAATCATGGGTAAAGTTACAGTCCTCGTTTGTCTTGTGCTGATGATGTGTCTCCTACACAAAGGATCTCCTATGGGACAGAGAGGAGGTACTAGCGGTCACACTATTGGCAGGAAACGGGATGTAAGTAGAAATGTTCGATAGTGGAATCGGCAATAATCAACCTCTGAGATACTACACTGAGAAAACATTGAACCAAATTAAAATTGATTTAACTTTTTTTCCCTCAAACGATTTTTCAAACTGCTTAATGGGCTTATCGTTAGTGTATATATAGATATGTATATAGATAGATAAAATAGATCGATCGATCGATAGATAGATAGATACACTCCTTTTGTTTTATAAGAAAATTAAGAGTATAAAAGGTTTCACTTCGAAGCGATTTTCAGAGTGACGCTTTAATAGATGAAATAGAGGATAAAATGGTCTATGGATACTGCTTGTGATTGTATGAGTAAACTTGTTCTCATGATGGCCTTTAGCGACCATAATTCTGACATTTTGTTTAGTCGCAAGGCGTTACAATTAACAGTCACAATAAATTGCGTTTTTTTTCTACAGATGCGGCGAACGTATGGACGACCATTGAGCGATGCCATAAAGGGCCAGGTGGAGTCTCAAAGAAACAACAGAAACGACGACGAGTTCAGAACAAAAGGAATTTTCCCTCGTAGCTTTTTGAACTAAATAATGATAGCTAATTACTAAAGACAGACTTGTTACATGTAATAATACAGTCATAAACGCCGCAATAAGAAATATATAAGAAAATTTCCTTGGTTAAGTAAAATTGTCAAATAACGGTTGCAGGAAAGTTGTTTAAAACACAAACTGGAAATTAAGGGAAAACAATGCTAGTCGGCTCAATGCATACAAATACATACCATGGAAATGAAGGAAACAACGCTTGTCGGACCAAAGCATAAGCATTCAAATGCTAGTGTTTTTTTGTCCTTGATCTGTAAAATACTGAGATAAATCAACCCTATTCTTTGAAAATGAACGATACAATGTAACCATTTATGTACTAAGTTATTAAACGAAAGAAGAAATGATATAAAAACGAATCAAGCAAATTCTTTTAATAGTATCACTTGGGTGTTTAAGTTGATACCTAAACCTAAACCTTTTTTTTCAAACTTTCTTTAATTTGAGGTCTTTACATATCCTCTTTTTTATTAATTTGTAACGGAAGAAAGGAACGGATTAAAGAACTGAGTAAATGAATATGATCAGAAAGTTGCGTAGTGGCATTGTAAGATGCATGTCGGTCCACTAACATGCCCGTTAACTTCCAAATATAAGCCCCCGGATAAAAGCCCGCCCGGATATAAGTCCCCCCAAATATAAGTCCCCCAAATCTAAAACGCAAACTGATTCCTTCCGATTATAGGCCCCCTTCGAATATAAGCCCATAGGCTTATATTCGGAGGGAGCCTAGTAAATTATCTTGAAATAAACGTAAACCATTGTAACTTTGCAGCTCTTGTTTTGTTCAAACACGGTTAACTAGATTATTGCCAGTATTTCAGACTCTTAGAAGATGACTATTTAACGTGTTAACGTGTGTCTACTGTCATTTTGAAGTTGAAGATTTTGAGACGCAAAATTCCCTCCGAATATAAGCCCCTCCCCCCTAATGTAAGCTCACTCCGAATTTTAGCATATTAAAAGGTGCTTTGAAAGCTATAAGCCCGTGGGCTTACATTCCGAAGTTTACGGTATATTCATAGGCCAACCTCACCAACAACAAACACGCCTAACTGAGGATATGTGAAACTGATGGGTAACGGAAGTTATAGTTTTTGGTGTTTTGTTCCCTTTCTTCTTTCCAATACACAAACAATTATAGATTATTGGGTAATAGAGCAGATAGGTGTTTTCTTTCTTGCACAAGACACGTCGAACCAATCCGAAAACAATTGGTAAAGGAATTTGCGTCCTTAAGTTAAGAAAAACTTTGGCTTAACCAAACGTTGCTCTTGGGCCTCAACGGTGCTAAATCGACCATTTGAAACATACAAAAAGTGCCGACTGACTGAAAATATGTAAAGTGTGATACAAGCAGGAGCAATTGAGACTAGAGAGGGACCTTCCAGTGATTTATTGGTCGATAAAGATATTAAACTTTATAAGAGTTTGGTAACGGAAGTTACATCAAATTTGTGGACGTCAGTTCTACGACAATTACAAAAGCACAAATGCAGTACATAGCCAAACATTGTTCCTATACTTACTGATTAGTAGTTTAAATGCTATGCATCATGGAACTTCGACATCAAGTACCTCGTGGCCAGACATGACAAAAGCATTTTTTACGAGCATTTAAGTCGTTATTGCCATAAATTAGTTAAAGATACCTCTGTTTATGCGTTTATTTAAGTGGGAGCAACAAA
>JAOEHT020063739.1:0-13706 GCA_025448195.2 Parazoanthus atlanticus | reverse complement strand
GTGGAAATTGCACCGTGTGTCAGCTCTTTGAAATTGTTGCACGCAATATTGCAGAAGTAGAATCCGATTCTACTTCTACAACATTGCACGCAACATTTTCAGGGGGTGACACACTAACCGCAACAATTGCGTGCAATATTTCATGCAATGTTGCACCGTGTGTCAGGACCTTAAGCAAAAAAACGTTACACATTCAGTGCTATTTAAGACCTATTTGTAACTATTTTGTGGAATTCGTTTCAACAGTCAACATCAATATGCAATCTACTTGTTTGCTGAAACATTTGAATTCTTATACCAACATTGGACATAGTCGTCGTATCTTTGTTTTCAGGTTTCTTTCAAAGAGTGGTTATTGTGGGAGTTAAGTGTCAATCCATTTGATGACCAACTGCAAAGTAGCGAGAGGTAAGAAGATAACTGGACAACAATTTAAATGAAACTATCGGCTTAAATCCGTCTGTAGCCATTTACTCTGTTTAAGTGTTTTGAATGTGTTGTTAATTGATCAATTGCAGGTATTAGTACAGTTCAAAGAAAAGCAACTCAAATTGCCTGTCTTGTAAAATGCTTGGTGCGAGTCAGTGTTTTTCATAAGCTCTGGAACAAAAGATACTTTCCTCTGGAAAAGGAGGCGCAGCACCAGCTGTTTACTATTAGAAGAATATAAGGTCTGGGAAAGGTGGTACAGGTATTGAGCATTACAATTTACCTTTGAACCGGCCTTAAAAAACACTGCGAGTTATACTTTTTGGCTAAAGTAAAACGAAAACAGAAATGCTATCTTAAGTAAAAATAAAATTTGGAAGAAAGTGTGCTGTGTCGTGTTGATTTGTTGGCGAATCCTCGCCTGAAATAAACCTTGTATTCAGTTTTGATCAAATAATTTTCTTGCCTTGTTGGTGCTTAGATCCTTTTTTTACAGACTTAAAAGTAGTTAAAAACCTTCCGAGTTCATTGCTTCATTGAATAATCATTTTTGATTATTTGTCTTGTAGGCAGGAATATTTGTGGAGTACAGTGCATGATCACTTCATACCCCAAGAGGCGTCTCGTGGTGGGTGTGGTGGGAGTAACGTTTCGGCTTGTACTGTTATATTCAATTCACTGATGGATTGTGATACTAGTCGGTAGGTGAACATTTATATTAAAAATAATAGGGCTCGTACGTGTCATGGAAAACCTCAAAAGTCATAGAATTTTACAAATTCGTTTTCATTTAAACTAGCCAGTATGCTAACTTAGAAATTCCTCTAAAATGTTTGTTTAAATTAAGAAAGTAATCCTCAAGCGGTTATCCATTTGGTTTATTTTCTTAGAAAGTCCCAATCGCGTCAACCTTGTTTGGATTTGGATAGATCGACTGGGAACAAAGAGGATGTAACAAAACTTTTGCAGGTGAACTAAGTCTTACTTCTTTGCATGCAGAATTTCTGCCCTTGAACTGAAATATTCTATTATACTGTATTCTACCTATCTGCTTGAATAAGAATATAATTGCATTTAACGTCGCAACAACGTATGAAATTTGTGTTTTCAGTCCGCTTTTGTACAGGTCCGTTCTACGTGCAAATGAAAAAAAATGTTTTCATACGCATACGAATAATAACAAAGCGAGGAACTAACCTACATTCTCTAAGGGCACGTGACTTGCTAGACGCATGAAACACTCCATCACTTCTGGAGAATCCGCGATATGGAATACAAAGATGAGAGAGAAAAAGAGCTCGTACACGAATCAGACAAGAACCACTCTAAGATACTTTACGTTTAATGTAACTTCTGTTTCAACGAGAAAAGTGTGGCGCGTGTATTTTTTGTACAATTAGTGTAATATATTTTTAAGATTAGTTGTAGATCCAATTAGTCAGTTTATTTATACATTCTTAAGATTTTGAGATTTTTAGAGTTTTTAAACTTTTAGGTTTAGATATGTTACACGACCCCACAAGCTGTAAGCTTTTTAATATTATCGTGCATAAATAAAGGTTTTGTAATGTATTGTACGCAGCATCGGTGATTGCTTATATAAGCTAGCGAATTAGAAATTAATCACAGCTACAGCTTTAGCTCAATCTTGGGAGTCTTTAAATTCTAGATTCTACAGTCCAAAAACGTAATAATACTACCACTTATAATGATTTAATTGACGTCATTTTTACAGGGAGTGATCGCCCATACATACATATATTTATTGCATTGGCAGGCAGCTATATCAGACAGTTTAAATAAGTTCCGAAATTGAGACATTGAGGTAGAGGATTTAGTTGATAATGATAACTGATTCCAGAAATAATACGAGAAAATGAGTTGTGTGGGTGACTGCTATTGTAGGATTCCTGCACTTTATTAGGGCCATAACCACGTAGGGTATATAGAGTAATACGGGGCTAAAAAATAGTTAGAAATCTAAATTGGGCCTTGTTGTTTAAACCGCCTAAAGAATACGAAAATAAATACAAAGATGGATGCTCCCATGTTCCAAGTATATCGGGTTACAGATATCCTAGATTTTTGCTTAACACAGGTCCAACCAGTTTCGAAAAGGATCGACGCTAATTTCATGCTCATCATACTTCTACAAATGCACTGCAAATATTGATCAAATATCGGATTCTCGGAGGAGTGAGCATATTCCCCACATATGCACCGCCTCCCCTCCATCCGGGCTAACATTGATAGGTGCATTATCACATAACAACGAAGATGCTTTCTTGAAGTAAGAAGGTAATTTGTTCGTTGCTTTTTAGAAAAGGATATTAAACCTTCTTGAAGCATTGCAGTGATTTAGCCTCGGACTGGCCTTTTCATCCTTGGACAAGAAACGCGCTACTTCTAGAATTTCACTTGATATCACTTAGAACAGATAACCTTATAACAGATAATTTGAAGACTGCACTGACATGTTTTTTTTGTTCTTTAGATATTCGTCTGTAATGAACATATACACAAACGTTATTGGATTTATTTTTTTCAGGAACTTGTACTTCTTCTGCCAGGTCTCGCAAGTCGAAGGATGTCTTCACAAGTTGAGATTGTACCAGACCAGTGGTTGTTAAACACTTTCTTCACAAGGCTTGATAAGGTTTAGGAACTTTCATTGTCTTTAGACCAGGGTTAACAGCTTCTTTGAAGTCAAAATGGTCAGTCAAAACAATCAGCAGGAATTATTTACCACACAGGCTACGCAATTCAGAGAGCTTTGACAGTTTTAACTTTAAGGCCACTTAAGTAAGCACTTCTCATTTTAAACTTAAAGAATTGTTATATATCAAAGCATATCGTACTAATGTAATTTTAGCATTTCATAGTCTTTTAGCGTCACTTCACCATTAATAGATTTACATATTCTATAATCAGTAATTAGTAGTTTTAAATAAGACTTTATACAAGACACCACAAGCTGCAAACTTTAATTTTATCGTGATTAAATAAAGGCATATTATTATAACATACATGTATACGATTATGGTTGATAGGTATAGAATGTAAGAGATTGAAAACGTGTCAGTCAGTTTTGCGTGACTATGGTTAAGCTAGGTTCTGTGGAAGGGTGCTAAATGGTTTTATAAAGTGTTTTCTGGGTTATCTTTGAATTCATTAACCTTGCACTTGTTTGGTAAGATAGAAAGGCCTATCAATAACCCTAGAAGTCCTCGGCCAAACATTTGTAACAAAAAAGGTAGTTTTTGTAATAACTACGGGCGTATTTTGAGAATATTTAAAACTTTGACATCTATTAACTATTTTAGATTAAAGAAGAAAGCAAAGATGGAAGAGTGAGTCGTTCATCAGAGGCTTTCAGCTTGAGCAGAGAAATAGGAGAATTTTTACGGTAATTAATTATAAACCTATATTTAAACAGGGTAGTCATGTCAGTTTTACAATAAAACTGTCATTAACAGAATCTCTGAAATAACAGTAATTGTAACAATACTATATTTACATTAATAGTTAACTAATGGCGTAATGCAGTTACAATGGTCTTGAATGACTGATAAAAAGAAGTATAGAAACATAATTATTTATATTATATATTATAAAAACTTTCTTGAAAATTTATTACATGTAAAATCTTAGTAAAAGTGTAGTTTTTGGGTCGTTCTGAAACTACTATTTTTTTTAAGTACTTTGTCCACCGTGAAGTTTCATTTAGAGGACTCTCCCAAGAAAACAGATCCATCTGCGACAATAATAACTTCATCATATGTTCTTTCTGGGTACTAAACATGAAAACAGATTGAAATTGTTTGTTATTCATGGTCTCATTTCGTTTGTCCATGTTCGCCGAACTATTTCAGGTATCGCGGAGGTATTTCAAGTTGCAAGTTTATTAATTTTGCCATATCTATAATAGGTATAGGGGTTTGAGTAGGGGGGTGGGGGCTTTAACTTACACCCCCCCCCCCCCCCCCCCAATATTCTTGTTGGCAATGTCCTACCTCACTGTTATTTTATCAATAAATCTTCGATTGGGAGTTTTTTGTTCCATTTGAGATCATGTGAGAAATCCTTTCTCAAGATAATTGTCACATGATCTCAAATGGGACACAACAAACCCTCAGTCGAAGGAGGTCTATTGACAAATTCTCAGAGAGCCAGCGAAATTGTGCCTTATTCCAGTATTTTTGGAATTACACCATAGTTCCTTTTTGCTGACAGTTAAACACTCCACAATACACTTTTTTGCTAATGCAAATTTGTGCTGGCTCCAGGTTACTGTGAAGCAAGTTTACGTTGCATGGACACATTTTGTTTCATTAATTCAACAATATTGCCAAACTTTGCCCCTAAAGAGGACTGGAAAAGCAATAATTTTGCATTGGCGAAATGACTTGTTGTGACACACTCTCATTCTGTTTAAAGGTTAACGATGTTCCTACCTCCCCACCTACTGTTAAGTAACGTGGCAGGACTCAATGCAAAGCCAAAGAACATGGAAAAGATGGTGACATTTGTTAACAACTACCTGGTAAGGAGTTTTAACCTCGGCAGTTACCCTAAATTAGCGGGTGATTACATGAGACCGATACAAACTTAGACTAGTATGACTTCAGATTGGTCTTAATACAAATCCTTGTATTAAGTTTACATGTTTACATGAGACTACTGCGAAAAACCACCTTTGACCAGATTCAGTTACAATTTGTTTACCACATGGAGAAAATTACAGTGTTGGATCCTATTTATAGCTTACAGTAGGTGAGGCAGCTAAGGGAAACTATAGGGGCTAAATGAGAAAGCTGTCTCAATATATTGTATAGTTGTTTGAACAAAAACAGATAAAGATTGGCTAGTAGTTACTCTAGTGCAGCCTATAATGAGAAACCAGCTTAGAAGTCTTATTAATTGTTTATTATTTATAAATTGCATTAGGTTTTATCTAAGAACAGTTTGCCTGATTCCTGGGGCTGAACCAACTTAGAAGTGAGACATGTCTCACTTTAGACCGTTTTGAAAATTTTTCCCGTGTAATCACAAAAAAGATCTGATCGGTCTGAGATTTAAACGATTACACGGAATTTGTCAACGGCTTGAGATGCACAGAAGTCATTCGGCTCTGTCTGCATGATCACAAAAGTTCGTACCAGTCTGAGTTCATGGTGGTCTCGTGTAATCACCATGTCTAGACAATTTAGAACTGTTTTTTAGATATGACTTTGTGTCTGTTTGTTTTTGCTCTGTTTGTGGTATAACATTGTTCAACGCCCATATAAAAAGGTAAAGGTAAAGCAACTTTCTTTAACGAGGGTAACACGTGACAGTAATTAATTAACTGATAAACTTGTGGCCCTCGGTGCGCACTTTAGCCCCCTTCCTTTGTCAGTGCTGCGTTTTACGGGTATTTAAAGCTAAAGAAAGTCGAAACAAACGTTGGAGTCACCGAGGATCGAACTGGGAACCTCTAGCTCCGAAGGTCGCACACTAACCAACTGAGCTACGCCTGCTACTCATATGAATTACACAATTTGGAATTAGGCTTCTCTTGTTGAATATGACTTGCATTAAGGAACGAAGGAGCAGGCAAAAATTGAAATGATAAGAAGCTACAAGTAACAAAAGCCGTAACTGTTTTTAATTTATTTATGTATATGTGTTCCTTCCCTCTTTCCAGAGAACTTACCAGAGTGAGCTGTGCTTTCTGCCGTTGAATGTAACATCCCACTTGCTTAAAGTACGTACACCACTGTGACTAAGGCACTTTGAGCCAACTTTAAATTTGATGTGCATTTGCAATCGCACAATTTCGAACATGAAAACAACACTAGCCACAGGTCATACGAGCTCTTAGTACTGAACAGTGAGTAGATCAAGAAGGTTGAATTTAAGAGACTGTATAAGAATTTGCTCCTTTCACAAATACTGTACGAAATAAAATAAAATTAAATAAACATTATTTTTGCAGACTTACTTATTGTATCTACAACTTGCTTCCTGTGAAATTTGGGACCATTTTGAGCACTTGAATGTTTATTAATATTATTTCGTACAAAATTCGTGCAAAAAGCAAATTCCCATGCGAAGTCTCTTAAATTGGACCTTCTATATCTACTTACTGTTCAATACTAACTAAGAGCTTTGGTGACCTGCGCACTAGCCCGAAAAATCAAGTCGGGTTTGTGGTTACGAGTGATTATTTATCCCAATCGCACGAAGTATTTTTAATCGCTGTTAACGACTTAGATGTGAAGATTTTTGGTTTTTGGTTCTGCAAGAACTTTTTTTATGTTTAATAAACTTTCTTCTCTAAAAAGTTCCACTCATTTAAGCAATTGCAAAGCAGCTCAAAAAAGCATGTTAGACATTATTTTTTCACTAGTTAACTGTTTCACTATTGGTTAGCTCATTTTGTAAAAAAGAAATAAAGAAAATGTTATTTTTATAAGTTACTCAGCTTCAGATACATAAACGAAATAAAAATCTTGCAATGGTTAACAATATCTAAGATTCTTACCACTCGACGGGATATTTTCCAGACTACAAAACCTGACTAGAAAATACGAACACCTAATACATTATGTCCACACATGGTAAAATATAGACTCCATAAAAGAGGTTTACGCATACTGCTATTTAAAAAGGGTTGGTTTTTGAGAAGCGCATATAGCAAAGGGTAACACTAAAAGCTAAAGGGATTTGGGGAGCTTTAAATCACCAAAATTTGCATTTTGTTGGAGTCATATAAAGCAATTTGTTATTCAAACTGCCCCGCTGTATGTAGCATTGATCTCCTTTAACGTGCAATTTGGTCTAGTATTCTTTTTGTACATTGTACTTCGCACTTTTCAAACGTCAGCCTTTTTGAAATGGCTGTATACAAATAGATAATTTCGCGTACATGTACTACATTTATCTTCTACATACTTCATCTCGTACATTCGATTCATTACTTCATTTCGTTTAACAGGGTCTTCTTTCCTGTGTTGTTGGACCCGGGAGGGAACAAAGGTATAATGTTTGTTCAAACACTGTGTTTCTTATGGGTTTTGATCAACAAGGGTTGATATGGTATGTTTTTCGCCGCAAGGTTTGGTGTAAAGCTGACATTTCGAACGTTAGCCCTTCGTCAGCGCAGACTTTGTTTCTTAGTTCAAATTAGTTGGTTAATCATAATTTCTTCAAGTTATTTTGTTATTTGTGTTTTTGAATTGCATACTATAAAAACGCCTGTTTTGCATCCAGTTTAACAACATTTAACGTCTCCCTGCAAATCAACATAGAAAAAGCTTTTAGTAATAAGAACAAAGGAACTAACCAAAAATGGTGAATTATCTTGGATGAATTATCAAATTCTCCTAACCTTTTAACATAAGTAGGCGTGGTGACTTGCAAGCCGGAGAATTCAAGTAAACACTATTTCTCGTTTTGGGTACTGCAATTGCCCTGATAGACTGTGTTCCGTTTCCACTATACATATTTTTTTATTTCAAAAAGTCAAGAGCAAGTGTATCTGTGATTGAACGTCGAGTTATGTACTTTGATGAGTCTTGAAATCACCACTCCCCATGTTGAACTGTTTTGAAGACAGAACATCAAAGTTTAGCATAAATTATTTAAATGATACATGTACTTTTTCCATAAGCGCAAGATGCTCTTTTCGAACTTGTGATAACCAGCAATAATAACTCTTTACATGTTGTTCCTATGTACAGTCCTCAAGATGAAGTAAAGGAAAACACTGTGAAGAATTTCGTGACAGATTGCCCCCTGTTTTTCATATCGTTACAGGTAAGGCATTTGCCTACTTAGATCAATATTTTGCATCAAAATGATTGATAAATATTTATTTTGTTTGTCAAACCAACTTCCTTCTTAAAACAACATTAATTTAGACAACATTTAACAAACAAACAATGAATAGGTTGCAGTAAGGCAAATGTTAGTGATATAAACATTTTTTTCATTCATGAATTATTACAAAGGTCAGAAACAAATTTTGACTATAAAGCTAGAAATAACTAGTAAAAAGTTACAAGTTTGAAAAATGTTTAGTAAAATTGTTCAAACTTGTAACTTCTTACTTTTTATTAGTTATTTCTGGCTTTATAGTCAAAATTTGTTTCTGACCTTTGTAATAATTCATGAATGAAATTTGTAAAAAATTATAAATCGAAAAATCCGAGATGACGGGTTTTGCTTTAGAACATCTGTTTCCATAGCAGCACTAGTTAACCATGGGATGATTGTTGCCATGGAAATTAATTCGTAGATAATTGTCTAGTTACATGTCAGCTTGCACAAAGTTGTGTTTTGAAATTCTTTGGGAGGGGGGATATCCCCCTCCTCATCCCTATTCCTCCATATTACTCAAGACGGCTTATGCCTCCAGGAGTTAACTGTTCGAGGAGCATATTCTTTGCTTGTTTAATACACTGTCAATACTGTGTTTGTGCGAAATCTGCAAAAGAGTTTTCCTCGTTCTGACTAGGAACCAGTCACAAAAACCATGCATCACTATGTTTATATTGTTAAAACCATCAGTACCATTATTGCTGCCAAAACCATTGTCACTGTCATTGCCAGTCTTTGTCTATGATGTCTATTGCCAATGCTTTTTCCACTATTGCTGTCGTTATCTTTGTTATTGTACTGATACTGTTATCACCTTTGTTACAATCTACGCTATTTCACTTATAGCTTTATATTCTGCGATAATCCAGAGCTCTGTTATCTTAAAGTTATGTTTGTTTGACATGTCATTCAGTAGCAGCAGTATTTCTCCGCTATGACTGGTAGAAAGGCAATTTTTAACCTTAATTTAGACAGTATCGATCTTCATTTGATGCTCTTAGTATCACTGGAAGCATTTGATTCCACTTGTGAATACCATGGTTGGTCCGACGGTTATGGGCGAAACAGCAAGACTGCATAATTGGATGGCAAGGTATTGTACATGCGTATTACTACCGGTGTGAGTTGATAAGAGAATTTGGAATGTATGATGATCAGTCAGTGATCAGATAGGTTTGTAAGACGAAAATATACTTTTTTGCACTAGCAGTTGGCTTTTTCGCTGTTGCTTCCTTTTAAGAAGCTGGCGAACATATTTTTTGCCCTCTTGTAAAATATTCAGTCTGTCAAAGTAACAACAAAATTGTACTGATTTCACTGTTAATTAAACTCAACCATTGATCGTATTCAGTTTGGTCTATGGATTTTTAAGGCCTTGAAAAAGTCTTAAATTTGGCTGATTTGCTGTTTTGGTCTTAATGCTTTTGTAAACTATCTAGGGACCAGTTGCTTGTTATAGTCGAAGTTGGGCTAAAGAAAAAATAATTTCCCTCCTTTATAATCTTAGACCCTTTCCTTTTTAAGGTTTTCCTATCAAACAAACATTAAAACACAACCTAAAAGATGTCTGTTCAGTATTTCTCGGAACTCGACCATTTCCTGTTCAGTCCCTACCCTGGTGATAAGTAATGACTGTTCCCTTATTCTAATGCAATTAATCAATCACTGCGACCCATATATGTACGATTTTTCGTCGTTCTGAAAATTGTTTTCGGTGCTTATTTCAAGCGGAACCGGCACACGAGGCAACACTGCTGTAACCATAAAATATACATTCATATCTGTGAGTTGTGATTGGATACACACAGTCTGTTAATTTGTTGTGCCACTGACCGCGATCCACCATAAACGTCCAAGCGACAAAAAAAAACTTTAAAAGGATCGTATAAAAACAGTGGTAACAACACCATCCATTGCTAAACCATTTATTTCTTTGCGGTCTCTTCATCTTACAGTTTGCTTAACTTACGTCAGCCGTTGCCTTCATCTGGTGAAGTGTGTGAATTGAACCCTTATATTCTTGGATGCAGCATCTATTTGGCCCTTACTCAAAGGTAAATTTGTGCGAAACATTTTACACTGTATATGAATTCCCCAAGCTCTCACCCTGTAGAATATTGACTTATAGAAGCTACAAAGTCTGGTCCTTTTGTCGTAGTTATCAATCTTACTTTCGTAGGAGACACAAAGAAGACACTAATAGCCGGTATATAAATTACTCTCGTTAACTCAAACTTTCAAGGGCAACTGAAGAATATTTAAATATCGAGAGTTCGAGTTATTGGGTATCAAGATATCAAGGCCTCGAGTTTTCGGAAGGCTACCGTATTAGCGTCAATTTTACCTAAGTGTGGAAATTACATTGACATGTAATAGTCGATTTCCAAATTATGCTCAAGTTCCGAAAAACAAAATCTTTAAATAAAGGCCAGGCTCACAGAAAGTACTGATACAAGTTTAAGTTTTGTACTGATACAAGTTTAAGTTTATTACCATAATTTTTTATAGACAAATTAACAATTGCAGTAATATTTATTAATACAGAAAAATAAGGTAACAGTACTAAATGTTATATGAGAACTTGGAACCTTATCTGGACTGAACTATTGTTTATGGACATCAGGGTGTAATTCGGAAGGTCTAATGTCTGTTTATATCTTCGAAGCTAATTTTGATCAATTAAACTTGTGAAAAAATGACCTATGTTGAGTATTGGCCAAAAAGTATGGCTCGTGAAATAGGACTTTTGCAGCTAGAGGACACATGGTACAAAATACGCCGTACTGGAACGCAAAAGAATGTGCAAGACTCCGCTGGGAAATGTAAAACAAAGAAAAATCACACTTTTCTAGTTAATTGTGTTTTGTTTTGGAGTCTTGCACATTCGTTTGCGTTCCAGTATGGCGTATTTTGTACTATGTGACCTCTAACTGCAAAGGGCCTACTAAAGAATAATTTCACGCGTGTTTTCAAAGTTTCGCTAACTGCAAAGCGACTCGGGCAATTCGAAAACTTTGAAAACACAAGTGACATTAGTCTTTAATTGCACAAGCCCCATGTGATTATTTGTTTATAGCGAATAGGGCAAAATTTCTTAAATTGAAATATTGTGCGCGCGCTTTTCTCACCAGAAACCCTTGAAGAGTTACAAAATGTATAGTGCGCGTATGGTTGCTAAGCAACCAACAGACCAATCAAATACAAATAATTCTGTCCTGAATTAAGAAAAATGCCCCCGGTATTAACCAATTAGCGCAAAGTAATTTTGCCCTCTCCGCTATAAAGAACACCATCTGCCGCATTATCATTTGCATGACCCTCCAATGCTACCATCAGATGCAATGAAAATGCAAACGAGTTTATCCTCTGATTGGGTTACTTCGATCATGCATCTTTCTGACTGGCAAGCTCTTGTGACTCATTTGCACCCGAAATACTTTGTGAGCTAATAAACTTTAAGATGACGGCCTAACAAGTCCTGGTTAGAAAATGGTTTGTCACATTGACTTTTTTTTACTTTTTTTTGTCACATTGACTTTTTTTGACTTTTTATTTATTTATTTATTTTTTTATTAGAATTGTTTCATAGAGTTTGCGATAGTATTCTGTTTTCTTACTCCAGTAATTATAGTTATAAAACTCTTGTTGGCTATGTTAATAAAGAGGTTTACTCCAACAAATAATAAAGTACAAAAACTCATTTGGGCTGTGTCATAAAGAGGCACTGTAGTTTTGCAGCAAAACACTAACCTTTCCTATCACATCTCGTTGTGTTTTGTCATCTTACTGAGGTAAACTCGACTCCAAGGTTTTTATATTCATAAGTTTTTTATATTGTTAATCTGCCAAATGAAAAATAGTTTTCAGTTTTTTCTTGTTTTTATTTTTTGTAGACATTATGATGAATTTACTTCAGAAGAAACACATGTTCTTTTTGAAAGGTAGGTAGTTGTTGATATTTGTTTATGCAAAACGAACCCTGGATAATTTCCGAAATCTTTAAACGCTCGACCCTTTCAGGGACGAAATCAAACAAGCATTGACATTTTACAGAAGTCCAAAGGTGACCGCTTTGGTTGGAAAAGATAACTTCCTCTGAAGCCTCTGTTTAACTAATTATATGGTATAAAGAAAATATATTTTAGCGTAACCCGCATCAAACGTTTGCTTTTCCGCCGTGTCGAATTCAATTCAGCTTTGTAATTCTTGTTTAACTGAGTTCCTTTCCCTGCAGAAAAGCGGCAGAATTCGACGTTTGAAGCAATTGAATTTGTGTCGAACTTACGACAAATTTTGCCGCAAATCGGGCAGAAGTGCATCACTGATTCACACGGTCGCATTTCTGCCGTAATGAGTTAAACGCATACATGATGTTATACATTTAATGTATGACAGTATATTTTTTGGCAAGTGTGGCACAACTGCGACAAATTTTAGGCGTTTGAAGCTACAGTCGAATATTGTGTCGTGTTTCTATCAAATTCAATTGAACTGATTTCGACATGGTATAAATTGCCGCGACTGAATCTTTAGCAGCTGTTTAAAACACAGTGATCAGCTTATGGCACCTATAAATATCCCATTTGTAGTTTCAGTTTTGAGGGGCTTCTAGCGAAGTGAGATTTAATAAAATAATCGAAACAATTGTATAAGAAATTTGCACGTCCTTATATGTTTTGTCTGTTATTGTCGGAGATATACTGAATCATACTAATGTGTACAAAAATGTATTAATGTTGAACGAACAATATATGTGGTATCTTGGCCCAGATTTGTCAGCGGCTACAAATAAGAAGTTTTTAAAATGAATACACGGCCGCGTTTGCGCGGCCGTGAAAAGGCACGAAACGGATTTGTTTCAGAGGAAGAATGATTAGTTTTTGTTTATTGATGTTTGTAATTGTTCTTTTCCCTATGGGCCATACAGCTCACTCGTTTTTATTTTTGCTAGTTTTTGCTCAAAGTATTGGCGACCAAATTAACGCTTCAGTGAACGAGAATGGAACAATTTTTTTTAAAATAATCTTTTATTTTCTATGTCATGTTTACATCAAATTTTTCAACTGTTCAGAGTTCAGATGATTATATACAATTTTTTTTTTTGAACTTAATGGTGGCTAGATTTTTTTCACGAACAATGTGTTACAAATATTTTAAAAAGATAATTGACGACACGAAAGACAACTCACAAAGAAAAAAATAAATAAATAAACGAACGTTGTTTCATAAATGATTTAGTAGAATACAGCCATAATATTGTTTATTATTGTTAGAGAAAAAAGAAAAGGAAAGCGAAAACGTCAGAGGCCCTCATGGTATCTTTACATTTTTCCATTCTTGATGAAAGCTCTGGGTGTCGCTATTTTTTATTGCTGCTTGTCTTTCTATTACCTGTGTATTTCTTAATTTGATTT
>JAOEHT020063638.1:0-13706 GCA_025448195.2 Parazoanthus atlanticus | reverse complement strand
CCGAAAACTCGAGTCGGTAGAATATAAAGTTCGAGATATTTTTATCCAGTGTTTGGTATTTAATAAAACAATTATTACACTCACACTTGTTGGATATGAGCTTATGATAGCCGACTCGGTGCTCCGCACCTCGTCCGCTATGTAAAAGCTCATATCCAACAAGCGTGAGTGGAATAATTGTTAAATATCTCTCAAGTAAAACTTTTGTTTATCTTTAGGCTTAGTCCGTATTGGCAGCTATTGATTTTCCCGCCTGCCGCCATCTTGAATAAGTGACGTGTAACAGTTGCAGTACCAGGCTCCTCTCTTAGCAAATACAGTGAAAGTGAACGAGAGGGAACTGGCACTGCAACCGTTACACGTCACCTTTTTAAAAAGTAGATTCTCAGTGGCTGAAAAAGTAGAGAATTGTGTATTCTCCATCTTTTGTAATCGAGTCCGTTTATTTTAAATATGTGTCTTTGGCTCTTACTATTTCTCCCATGAAATATTCCCCACGGGCAATTAATTTCCACTAGAAATTCCACTCGCTAGCTGCTGTGTACACTAGCTAATCGCATACTCACATTTTCGTCTACCTCACATGGCGTTTTCAGAGCTAGAAATATTAAATATGCTCAATCAAATCTTAGTCTCCAGTGAGGATTAACAAATATTGTTTTCAGTTATTACTTGTTTTGACACAGTGGGAGTCTAAATAAATATAAAGCTATAAAATCTTCTGCGTGGGTCGGCACAATACTGCTTATAACCAAATTCAAGCTACAAGCTTACTGACTTGCACAGAAAACAGTGTCTGAACACTGAATATTAAATATAAAAACTCCAGAATATCAGTTTCAATAGCAGACGCTTTGTTTCCCACAGCCCAATTTACTATAGCAAACCGTCTCCACTCTCAGCGGTTCGCTCGAGCAGAACTGCCAAGACGTGTTGTTTAAAGAATTTCACTTAAAAGGTGAAATTTCAGCTGAAAGGAACCTTCGGCTCTCAGCTTTTAATTTCTGCCTTTTTGAAACCTTCTGCTGATAACGCGCCTCACGAAACGTGTTTTAAAAGTAGCTTTCATTAGATTTTGTATGTTTTATTCTTTTTTCTCTCTGACCTACATAAATATGACAATTATCTTTAACTACTGAATTGATTGTCCATTTTTTTTTAACCACTGTAAGGTCACTTTAACAACGAAACCACCTTTTGATTTAATTCAACGAGGTCTTTGCGTGCGTTCGATTCCAAGAATCACAGCGAAACGGAAAACAACAATTGAGTCAAAGTTCGCTCGTTGAACACGAGGTGGGGTAAACCGGAAAGAAACTGGAGGGAAAGTATTTCCTCAATACTCACAAAGGTTCATAGAAACATTTCTTATATGTTTACCTTTCATTCTCGTACCCAGAGACCAAGCGGCCTACGGCCATGCAAACGAAGGGCTGTATCGGTAACGGAAATCAGAGATTCTCTGACTCTTGGTCGAAACTAAAAAGGGAGAATGAATGTTGCCAATCTGTGGTTAATTTGAAAAGATTTAAAAAAACGATCTGTGTCAGATCTGAGGTGTATGGTGAAGAATGATGCAGAAAACACGAGCCGAAAAGTCAGAGTAGGCCGCGTGGGCTCTGGCTGCGAGAATGAATTACCTTTATTTTCTTGCAAAACAAAAGAGCATGCGCAGAAACAAGTGCCAGCGTAAGAGCTCTTGGTCTTGACGTAACAAGAAGTGAAACACTCGCATGCGCAACCATCAAAACGTGTCCTTTTCCTTGCGCTTGATTTTGCGCTTGTTTCAAACTTTCTAGCGTAAAAACGGAACATGAAGCAAGTACAAGGATCTTTTGAGGGCTGTTTTTGATCTTGTTCTTGTTTTTGTATTTTGATCAAAGCTCGGTCCAGTTCCTTTCGGGTCTTACCTGTATGAGCAGACTGATGGCCCAGAAGGCTCACAGTTCAATTTCAGCTTTTGACAGTTCAGTTTTAATTTTTGACAGTTTAGTTTTAATTTTTTTGACAGTTTAGTTTTAATTTTATAGACAGTTATGTTTTAGTTTTTGACAGACAGTTTAGTTTTATTTTTCTCGAGTGGTTACCAGATCCCCATCTGGCTTGAGTCACGTGAGTCATTGTGAGCACATGTAATTTCTCTGCGTGCGCAATTTTGGACGAAGGCGATTATTCGTCAAACAGTTCGCGAAGAGTTACGATCTAAACTTGAACACAAGAAACGGCCGCAGCAGGAACAGCACGGACAGTGCTGACATCACGGACAGCTAACAGGCTGTCAGGATTACCAGATCGCGTTCTTGTAAGCAACTCATGATCCTTTGTACTTCAACAATTACCCCTTTTCTTTTAAGTCTTGCCCATATTTTGCTGTATCCTACATAGCAACCACCACTACCGAGTTCTTTCTCAATAAGCTCCTTCAGTTCATCATTGGATACATTTGTTCTTCTTGATAATTCTAATGATTGGAGTCGCCTTTTCAGAGTTGAGAGACTAATTTCTATCTCGTGGAGCTTCAGAAATTCCTGGATATCTTTATTACTGTACCCTTGTGCAAAATACTGCGAAAGGATCTCGTTTTCAAGACTACAGCTGGTGGCTCCCACTTGCGTTTTGAAATAAAAATGACGGATAAACAATCGTGTTGAGTGGGATCTGGTAACCACTTGGGAAAATAAAACCAAACTGTCTGTCAAAAACTAAAACTAAACTGTTAAATAATTCAAACTGAACTGTCAATAAAAACTAAACTGTCAAAAAAACTAAGCTGTCAAAAATTAAAACTAAACTGTCAAAAACTGAAATTGAACTGTGAGCCTTCTGGGCCATCGTAGAGCAGACAAGATGGCCGAGACAGAAGCGAGTGAGGCCTGTGTTTGTTTCATGATTCGTTTTCACGAACGGACGGTCGCAAGGAACTTTTCACTTGAGTACGGAGCATGTTCTTGCGTCGCTCATGAACACCTGGCTTATCGTAGCGCCACCAAGTCGTTAAACAGACGTCTGGCGTTGAGAAAAAAGACACGAAACTCGAAAGCAGCTAAGAATGGCGGTTTTGAGTTCGTTTCTATATAAATGTCAGTGGTAAGAACTGAATACTACTAAAACCCGACACAAACAAATGAGAAATGGATGAGACTGAGCAATGATAGCTGCAAGAAAGTTCTAGTAAAGTCTCATTCGTACGGTCAACGCGACATTTGCTCAAATTTACAAATATACATGATGTACGTACAACAGATGAAATAGCATATAGACACTATGTACACACTGAATGACTAAAAGCGAAGCGGCTCAAAAAACCTACCAGAATAAACTTGAGTATATTCCTTGAGGAAAAAGGTGTAATTAACAATTATTCTACAAACACGCGTTGGATATGAGCTGATCAATAGCTAAAGAGACGTGTATTAGATTATGCAGAGAGATGTTGAATATGCTAAACCAAAAATGTGTCTGTGATATTCAATTTTACTGCGGTTGGCTTTTGGAGCTTCGCTACCATGTTTTAAAGCGTATTCTTAATTTGCATGCTTG
This sequence comes from Parazoanthus atlanticus, assembly GCA_025448195.2. NCBI lineage: Eukaryota > Metazoa > Cnidaria > Anthozoa > Zoantharia > Parazoanthidae > Parazoanthus > Parazoanthus atlanticus. Next base: position 10,166 of record JAOEHT020063638.1, on the reverse strand, counting down.
TGAATTTAAGTTTTGAGCCCGAAGACGGGTTACGAAGTTTTAAGGGTTGCTTAAGGAGGGGCTATGCTTTTTTCTGACTGATAGAAGGAGGGGTTATATGATAGGTTACGACTTTTTCGAGACACCAGAAGGAGGGTTTATGAGAATTAACAGTTACTCAGGGGAGGAGTTACGGAATTTTTGAGTTTTTGCTTGAAAAATAATCCACCCCCTCCCCCTCCATAAACAATGACCGCCCCCTTAATCCAGCCTACGCTGTTGCTGCGCTACATACGCCTTTTTATCAGTATTTGAATTTACCACTTCGTATGGCAAAAATTCAGTCCCCGAAATTTGAATTTCTTGCCACGACGGCAGAAACATCCTTGGCATTTAAGTGTCCCGCACGGGAGAAAAATATTCCGCCAATTTGAATGGATCGATGACTACTAAGACCAGAGTCCACTTTCGGGCATCAGGTCCACTGACGTCATCAAGAAAATTTAAGAAAATTCTGTCAAATGTCTCACTAATGTGCCGGAGGACTTTTTTTTGTTCACTGTCTTCTCAGAATAAATATAAAAGCTTTACAAACTGTAAAAAGACGTTTTATAAAAGGACGTAGGATCAGTCTGCCTTCAGTTTAGGTCAACTGTGATCAACTCATATCAATTGAAATTAATCACCCTTCAAGTAAACTGTTTGTGCTGTATAATCCAATATATATATTGTTCTAGCGTTAGCATTTTGAAACTAATCCAAATATTAAGATACATCGAAGACTTTAATCTCGTTGGAAAGCAATTTTTCTCCGAGAAAGTTTGGCCAATGTGCGTGTGTAATTGCGCTCGATCTGATTATGACAGCTCCTGGTAAGTGAGGCCTTTTAATCGGTAAATCACTGACTTTTCAGATACGTGCTTTATGTTCATACAGTCGAAAACAAACTTTTAAGCACTGTTCAGCTTATGTAAGAGACTCTTTGTTAAGAATAACATTTTGTCATAAGAACCTTGAGGGTGAAAAACTGCTAAAACTTAAGAACGTGCTATAACACACCGCGCTGAGATTAACTGAGTTTATATAATATAGTAAAGTTTATTTAATATATGTACGTTAGCTTATTTTGAAAATATACAAGAAGCAGAAAATCGCGAGTGAGCAGTACAATTAACTGACTTGGTAAACACAGAAGTCTTGTATACAGAGCTATGTATTCAGTTATGACCAGCTCACGTCTTGTATATAGAGCCATACATTTAGGTGTAACCAGGTCAGGTCTTGCAGCACGTACTGATACTACAGTAGTTTATCCTGCCAGCAGAGATCTCTCATATCGCCACTAAGAACGAGAGTCTCTGCTCGCAGGGTAAATGTAGTTTGGGTGTATAATTATGAAACAGAAGCTCAGTTAACTTTGAACATCTACAGACCCATTCTCCTTCATAATACAGTAATTAAATAATCCAAAATGAACATAAGCAAATCACTTTTAAGAGCATTTGAGACTCAGAAAAAAACCTAATAAAAATTTTCAGCGTCGGCCTGAATAATGGCGTGGATGCGTATTCGTTATTTTCAATACTGAACTTGCTTCACAAACGCTTAAAGTTTAACTGATTAATTTATTATTTCTTGCACGCCATTTCCGAGTAAATTCAAACCGTATTTAGTCTACTTACATCGGTAATTTATATTGGTTTTAATTTTTTCTTTTGCATTTTCTACAGTTTTCATTATTCTTATATTTTTCTCTAACGTTTGGAAAGAACCTTAAATTTTTTAGAAAGATATTTTCACTTTATATTTTTCGGGTTTTGATCATTATAAATATTTATTTAAGTCTTGACAATTGACAATGATAGTTACGCGCCAGTTTCGTCAATGTGGCGCGTTTCTCAGTTTAACATACAAAATATTGAATAATGGAAAATAAATATTGCCCGCATCACTTCTCTAAGACTGGCCTAAACAATATCTAAGGCATTTCTTTTACATTAGAAATGTCCAGTTTATCCAGTTTTCTGAAATTAAAAAGAGAAAAATATGACTAAAATTTAAAACTGATTCTGGTGATAAAACACTAAGTTTGGTGGAATATGTGCAGAAAACTTTAACCAGCCACTCGCCCGCTATCAAGTTATTAGTCATGCTATGGTTCTCATGTACGTCATATGTCAGCCGTACGTGAGTGTTTTAAGAAGTGCAATCTTATATATCAGACAACTCTCAGGGCAAAGAAATTTAACAATTACATAGACTCTATTTACTTTTAGTGATAATATATAAAAATGGATAAGTATTAGAACGAAAATATTAATTTTTGGCCAGTTTTTGCAGACATTACCTTAAACACTTGTTAGTTTGGATTTCAATAAAATGGAGGTGATGTAGTTCCAACTGTTATGAATACCGAACTTCTGTACAGGATTTTGCTCTGCCTAAAGACAAAACACTGAGACAGTATTCGAAAACGTTTTGTCTGCACGTTTTGCTTGCCTCTGGAACTCGCTTCCTGTATGCTCAATGGTGAAGGACGCGCGGTCAAGAAAGAGCTGAAGAATTGTCGTGTCGCTGTTTTTTTGTTGACCATGCGTGAGTGTCGCAATGCAAACACTATATTTTCACGATAAGATTATAGCTAATAGCTGGTGTGGTCGTGATTTAAATGTTAATTAAAATATATAAGTTAAAAAGATGAAGTCCTAAAATATAAAGTTTCTAAGATAAGAAGTTAAATATAAAGTCCTAAAATAGAAAGTGTCTAGTCTAAAACTATCATGCTTTAAAAATATTTCTTCAATTCTTGTATTAATCTTTTTGTTGAAACCCTTACACCATTGCTGCACACAGCTGGAAGATATGGGAACAAATTCCTGTCATCGGCAATAAGACATCTTATTAAAATAAGAACATTTAACTCGTCTGTCCGGTAATTTTGCAATTTTCATATTTATGACACGTCCATTTTTCTACTCAACAACCATTTTAACTATTGTAATTTTATACCCTTCGTATTGTAAACTTAGTAATTATGTAAATATTTTTTTATTTTTATGTAAATTGACTCAATTCAGTGTTTACTGCAAAGTTAGATAATAAAGATTTATTACATTTTATATAAAAGGAGGACTGTTCCGCATTTTTGCTCCCTTGTAAGCTATTTACTGTCCCTTGATTAGTGTTATGCGCCGAGTCGCAGCGTACAATCGAAGTTGCCGCGGGCTCGTTAATATACTAGCAGCTTTACCAGCGCGCAAGCGCAATGAACTGATCGGAAACCGGATGAAAGCTCGCTCGTGCTTAACAGGGTTTTGACATTAACTTTTCTCGCGAGCAAGTGAATGAGTGAAAGAAATACTCTGGTATCAGGGTAGACTGAGACGTGCACTACTGAAGAGAAAAGCTATTTTTATGCAAGGCTAACAATTGCGACGTAGCTGATGGAGAGACGGCAAGATCACACTTTTTAAGTGCACTTGTTCAAAGAAATAAAATGATCAAAACGAGAACTGATAGATGAATGATGTATAATTAAATTCTTAGTAAAGTTTGGTTAACCAAGAGCTGGTGTACCAACTCTCAAATATAATACTTTGGGGGCTTCACGTGCACGAATTTCTTAATAAGGATTTGGCTAAATCCCTTTAAAACATCTTATTGTCTTGTGTTCATGAACAACAAGGGCTAAATAAAAACGTTCAGCTGATAAAATCGTATGTTGTGAGCTAGACTTTGTGCTACTCTGTCCCGAGGGGTATTTTTCGAATATTTTTATGCTTCCTTTCTCGCAGATATAAGATAATTCAAAACTTTGTTTTCAACAACAAAGGCACACAAATATAATTTACAGAATATTTACTTCAGAGTTTATTTTAGAAATTTTACTACTTTATCTTTAAAAAAAAGATTTGGGTTATCTTGGGTTATCTGGGTCGTTCCCGTAAACACACAAGATGGATTGCTAATGGCGAAAGATCTGATAACTCTATTTTAAAACTCACCTGGTGATAGTAGCAGAGATATATCGTGTTGACTTGGCACACTTATGTTGCTCATTCTTCGAAGGAAAATATGACATGAAAAACATTTTGTCTGCTAGTCTTTAATATATATCAAATTGACAACAGTGGTTTTATTATTTACTAGTTAAATCCTCAGGCACGCTATTTTGAACGTTGAGTGCGTGTAACGTTTTTTAAGTGTGAAAATTGGAATAAAATCAAAATATCAAATAAAAATAAGAGAGGATAAAATCATTTTAAAATCATAAACAAGAAATACAACAGTTTTGAAACCATTTATTAGAGTTTACTTCTTAGTGTAAAAATACCCCGTGTTTACTTTACTACCATTTCTGCATTAATCTTTGATCAAATAAGAAGGATTCCAACTGAACTATTAATTTATGAAGGCGCCTTGCGCATCCGTTCAAGTTTAAGTTTTTCCGAATATATATTTGACCCGACACTGCGATTAATTAGCCAAATAATTCAAAAAGTTCCTAATTGGATTGCAAACAAAATGGTATTTGCGATAATCCAATGAAAACACTTGAGAAAGCACGATTAGTCCTTTATTTAAGCCAACTCGTTTTCTTGAAGTAGCAATGAAATGCAATTGCAGACGTGGTGAGTAGCTTAGTGACATGTTCCATTATCATTTACACAAAATATCATTATTGAGTTATGAACAGTTTGACTTTCGATACAAACGTGTAAGATTTTTCAACAGTTAATGTTACAGCTTTGCAAGATGAGACTGAAGAACTATACCATTGCTTGTTTAATCATTATTTATGCTTTTAAAGGCTTTCTTTCCAATGTTTTATCTTATATACAGGTGCATGTTGCTAAATAACAAAGTAATGGTGGTGAAATAGACTTTTCACTGCGAACTAATCTTTATTTAAAGACACAACTGAACTTTCATGGGACTAAAACTAAAGTAGAAGATTAAATTTAGCCTCCCCGAAGACGCTTAATTTCCCTCGCAGCGAAGGAAGATAATAGTCTGCGGGGAGGCTAAGTTAAATTTAGTAAATACAATATGAATCTTGTATATTTAAATGTATTTTTAAAGGCCTTTAAACAGTGAACGCTCGAAAGTACAAGCAATGAGATTTTAAACATGACATGCTTGTACCAAGTCACGTAAAGGTTAAAAACTGAGGTAGTCATAGATGTTTTTTCTTGTTTCAGATTGACCACACAACGCGGATATTGAAACTAACAAGAAGAAAATACAGTCAACTCAAACCATGAACGCCGAATACTTGCTGAATGCAACACAAGGTTAGCACAATATGTAGTACAGTTTTCAATTCTGTCGGTGGCGCTAATTGTTAAAATATGTTGTACACCTAGCTATATATACACTGATACATATTTTGGATTTTGTTTTTGCAAAAACTTGCATCTGGCAGATAATTGCCAACGGCAATAACTGGTATTTGGAGCCTTTGATATTTACTTATTCAATAATAGCAAGTTTTGAATTGATGCCACCATCTTTTGTTCGTTTTTTGGAAACTCAATGTTTTCGGCAAGCAACTCGTGTTGAAGTAAACGATTACTTCCTTGAGAAATGTTTACTCAAAATGTATTTTATGCTCTTAGCTCTTCATACTTCACGCAACAAATTACTAAATAACATATCTCCTTATATTTAAAAACGGGTTCTGAACGCGTTTTCGAAGAAATTGCATTTGTGATTTGCAGTATTTTTCCTGGGCCGAAGCATAGTCACTGTTTACTTTTGTGCTCGATTTGTTTGGTAGTTTCCAATTATGTGCAACGAGTACGACTTTTATTAAAATTAGCTTTACGAAACACACAAGTTCATTGGAATGAAAGATTTTATATTTTTCTTCATTAGCTCATAAACAACACATAAGCAATATACGTTGTTTTTACCGCAATATAGGTCGAATATCCGAACAAGAACAGAACGTGCAATTTCCACATTCTTTCTATTTTTCTCAGATCAATCCAATGTTGTCCTTTACATTGCTGGTAACAGCTCTTTTTTTGCTCGTAAAACATCTGGGCTCCCATTTTATCATTCCAGCCATCTAGTATAGGTGCACGTGTTTATCACTGATTCGTGTTATACGCGCAGTAATCAGGGAGGGCGAAGGGGTTGCGGCAGAGGCAATCGCATATCAGTTATATGAATTAAACCTAGAAGTTACCTATAGCATCTAAACTGCTACCGACACATTTTCTTGGAAGGAGAAATCATCTGTCAGTTTCAGCTGGAATTAGTCGTCGTTTTGTCATTTGCTTGATAATTTTAGCCCATTATTTCAAATATTTATGTAATCTAAATCAGTTATCTATTGTAGGTAATTTAATATGAGTAATTTGTATATATTATGTAGCGATTTGTAATGTATATCCAGGTTCTGCATCGTAGTAATTTCTGCTTTTGCATATTTCACAAATTTAGTGTAAATAAGCACTTCAGCTTTCTAGACTCCGCACTATATAAAGTTTATCATAATTATAATCATGATAATCATTATCATCATCAAAATCATTATCATTATTATCATATAGTAAGTGATAGTGATAATAACTATCACTAATACTATCACTATTTCACTACCATTGCCATTATCGTTTTCGTTATCGTAATCGTTATCATATTAGCCAATATCATATTATTAATTTTTACGTCTTTCCAAACAATTTATTAGATAATGTAAGCAACAAGGACGCGAAAATTAAAAAGAACGTTACAAAGCAATACACTTAATTACAGAATACATCAACTTCATGTGGGAATGCAACCAACTGGTCGCCTTTCCATCGTCTTGAACGTGAAAAGCTCATGCATTTTGTGGTTTTCTAGCAGTGAGAACGTGAACAACAAAGTATGAATAATTTCAATCTTTGTGCTTTAATTAGCAATTTCTATGCTCACACACCTTCACGAAAAATTAAAAAGGAACGAATGAGATATACAAACAAAAAAAGGGAAAACGGAAAGTTAAAAACCAATAGCTGTCTTCGTGGACGTTCGCGTCCTGGTTGCTTAAGGTCCCTATTTAAGATTTCGAGGCATGCAAATACATTTTTTTGTCTGAACCGATCGTGCAAAGCTTTTTTAAACAAATCCTTTAACTCTATGGGTACCACCCCCCTCCCCATGACTTCGAAAAAAGCCCCAAACAAGTGTCTTGAAAAATAGCAAGAGTACGGGTGGATTTCAGTGTGTTATTGTTGCCTCATTAGCATAAATCTAACTTCAAGAACTAAGCAAAAAATGTCAATTATTTGAAAAAGCATGACACAGTTTGTAACTTAACAAAGATTTCAGACCGATAAGTTGAATACTTTTGGAATAACAAGTCTTTAAGAATGTCGGAAATTACAGAGAGTGTCTAGCTGAATGAAAAAGCTGCCTCAAGCTATATAGAAATCTCTATAAACTCAGAAGTTTATAAGACACTTATTTCTCCGAAATTATTCGACATGTCAAGCTCAAATTTGTAATGAGCACTAACTGTGCTATACTCCATAGAATTATTACTCATTTTATTTGACGATTTAAGTTGAATTTATGTTATATCATGCTAATGATCAGATTGTAAACAATGACTCCAAACTGAAATCTAGCTGTACCGCACAGAATATCAAACTTTTATCAAGCACTTTTCGCATACGAAACAGATATAAATAACTATTTGTTGTACTGTTGCAGATCCTCCTAACATCACAAACTCCACTTCAGGCGATCCGATCGGGGCAACTCTCCGGGCTGTTGCAACGTCGGCATACGTCATTGCTATCTTGGCCGGTCTCTTTGGCAACGGTCTTGGACTTTACATAGTACTGCGCAAGTCAAGTGTGAAGTCCGTGGCGAGCATGCTCATTGGTAACATGGCTCTAGCCGATCTGCTGACCACAATTTTTGCCATGTCGTATTCAGTGGCCTACTTGTACGTACAGAACCAGTGGTTTGGTGGTGTGGCTGGCAATATCACTTGCAAGTTCATTCAATTCCCCTTTTCAGTGTCTATCGCGGCTTCAGTTGTAACAATCTTGGTTATTTCTGTGGGCAGATTTTTTGCCGTTTTCTACCCACTGAAGGGAAAGATTTTGCGCAAGCCAAAATTGATGACCACTGTCATCTGGGGAGTGTCCATTCTCACAGCGTGCCCGACTGTATACCCGTATCAAGTGAAGCAGTTTGCTCCCGGTGAGCCATTTTACTGTGTAGTTTTGTGGCCAGGAGGCTTTGAAGCGACAGATCAAATACAACAAATCTACTACATGTTGATTTTTATTCTGCTCTACTCCATTCCACTGGCTCTCACAACAATTATCTACTTCGCAATCGGATGGCGGTTGTGGAAACGTCAGATTCCCGGATATGACCTGGATGCGAATAGAAGAGCCGCTTCAAAGACAAAGAAGAAAGTCGTCAAAATGTTGATCATCATTGTCATAATATTTGCTGTTTGCTGGGCCCCTGCACACATTATGCACTACTTCATGTATGAGCCAGAATACGCTACAATTCCGATTTGGGTGAAGGTGTTTTCATTCTGGATCACTCACGCAAACAGCGCCATCAACCCTTATATATACATTGTGTTCAACGACTCATTCCGCAAGGAGTTCAACGATATCGTGGGCTCGTGTAATGTAACAAAGCTGTGGCGAAGGTCTTCATCCTATTTAACAAGCACCACAGCTCTCAAAACCACTGGCTCGACTATGCTCTCCAGCGCCAAGTCCAGCCGAAGTAGCTGGATCCGAAAGCTGCACCGAAATCGCGAGTCTGGCAAGGGACAGGGTGCTAATTATGGTGTTACTTCCGAAGAGCCCGCGGTGCAGCTGCTGAAGATGATAGTGACGTCAGAGGAGTGTGACCACCCACCAGTGACACAGACCTTTTTGTGATCGTGGTACTTTTCAAGGAGTTCTCTAGATGAGAACTAAGTACCTGGCGTTCACACAGAGTTTGTGATACCGTTAAAGGTACAGAGAGAAAGATAGAGAGAAAGATGCCTTTATTTAACAAGGAGGGTAGTACTTTAAGCTCTCACCAATAACGCCAGATAATTTCAATGTTTTCTGTTAATCTTTCAGATTGTTGGTGATTATTAGTTTTAATCAGTAACAATTAAAAAAATATTTATCGTAAGGCGCAAGAAAAATTGAAATCGAATCCGTCAAAACTGCATGCCTTATATACACAAATGTTTATAACAAGTTCGCTACCTCAGGTAACAAAAATTTCCAAAGCGAGCTCAAAAACGTCATGCCACCTAGAATTTAGTGTAAATATAAATGCTTTGCTGCCGAGAGTTTCCGCACGTTAAAAAACACATCTAATGGCCCTAGAATATACACGGAAGACACAAGGAAGCAACAACGGAAGTAACTAAAAGAAGCTATATTTGTGCCATTTGCACCAACTTAACTATATTAACGGTTTCATGAAAATGATGTCTATTGCCTTACAAAGTCTTATAAAATCAACTCAATCACCCAAATCTCACTGCTAACTCTCAGCTTGGGCTGCCTGTGATTGGAGTTTCACTTGTTTTGGTAAATTGACGGTGTTATCCTAACTACAACGAAGTTTATGTTCAGTAATGCCACTTCATTTTGTAATATAGTTCGAATGTTAGTCAATAATTTTTCTGAACCACCACCTTCTGAGTATTGTAGGGCGGCAATCCGATTTATTGAGGACACAAAGTTTCGCATCGATTTGACTCTAACATTATAGACAGTCAAATAGATCTGTGAAAGTTTTATGGTATCAGGACGAATAATATGTTCTTTCAAAACAGCTTTTTGAACATTCCCATAGTGTGACCTCTTTGCTTGCAAGACTTTCTTCACATCTGAGTTATTGCAAAGTCTTCAGACAAAACCTCGCAAAATTTGTTGAGGAGTGAACCTTTCTTTAGGGGTTAAAGAAACAGTTAAACATTTCAGTGAGGGGGTAACCAGTAAGGTTTGGCCGCTAAGCACTAATAAACAGATATAGTGGTTCACATGTTGTAAACTGAAGTGCTGTATAAATATTGTACATTCTTGGGATATTTGATTTACTCTGGATGTTCGTACAGCACTTCAACTTACCACATTTAAATCACTTTATTAGTTATACATTTACTCAATTACAAACTGTAATTCACATTGATATGTATTGCTATACCGTAT
>JAOEHT020063537.1:0-13707 GCA_025448195.2 Parazoanthus atlanticus | reverse complement strand
AGAGATAATCGATCTGTCTTCACATTACATTTGTTGTCCTCGTTTCGGTGCTGAAATAAAAACAGAATGGAAAAAAAAATCTGTCCGGAAAAGCGGGGGTAAGATAGATAATCGGACTGTCCTGATTTTGATTTTGTTGTTCTTATTTTGGTACTACAATAAGGACAGAAAGAGAGTAAAAACCTGTCCGGTTCTGAAATAAGGACAGAAAGGGAATAAATAAGCTGTCTGGAAAACCGGCAGTTAAAAAGATAATCGAACTGTCCTGACTATGATCTTTCATGTTCTCATTTTATTTCTGAAATTTGGACAAAAAGAGAGTAAAAAACTGTGTGGAAAACCGGGGGAAAAGAGATAATCGGACTGTCCTGACTCTCTTCGTTCTTCTCCTCATTTTGGTACTGAATTAAGGACAGAAAGGGAGTAAAAGACTGTCCCGAAAACCGGCGGTAAAAGAGATAATGATAAAAGAGATAACTGGCTTGTCCTCCTTACTGTGTTCGTTCTTGTCCTCATTTTTGTACTGAAATAAAGACAGAAAGGGAGTATAAAATTGTCAAGAAAACCGGTGTTGAAGGAAATAGTCGAACTGTCCTAACTATATGTTCTTTCTTGTTCTCATTTTGGTACTAAAATAAGGAGAGAAAGTGAGGAAGAAACCGTCCGGAAAACCAGGGGTTAAAGAAAAAATCAGTCAGTCCTGATTTTGTTCTTCCTTGTCCTCATTTTTTTCTGAATAATGGACAGAAAGGAAATAAAATACTATCCGGAAAACAGGCAATAAATGAGATAATCGAGCTGACCTGACAATGTTCCTTCTTGTCCTCAATTTGGTGCTGAAATAAGGAGACAAAGGGAGCAGAAAACTGTCCGGAAAACCGGCCGTAAAACAGATAATTGGACTGTCCGGACCATGATCGTTCTTGCCCTCATTTTGCTACTGAAATAAGAACAGAAAGGGAGAAAAAAGCTTTCCGGAAAACCGCGGGGAAAAGAGATAATCGGACTGTCCTGACCATGATCTTTCTTGTCCTCATTTTGGTACTGAAATAAGTACAGAATGGGAGTAAAAACTAACTGTCCGTGAATCCGAGGTGAAAAGAGATAATGGAAAAGTCTTGAGAATATCTTTCTTTTCCTCACTTTGGTACTGAACTAAAAACAAAAAAATGGTAAAAAACTGTCCGGAAAACGAGGGGTGAAAGAGGTAATCAGACAGTACTGACTATGCTCTTTCCTGTCCTCATTTTGGTACTGAAAAAATGTCAGAGAGGGAGGAAAAAACTGTCCGGAAAACCGGCCGTAAAAGAATTAATCGACTCTCCTAAATATGATCTTTCTAGTCCTCATTTTGCTACTGAAGTAAGGACGACAGCAAGGGAGTAAAAAACTATCCGGAAAACCGGCGGTTAAAGACAATCTTACTGTCCTGACTATGTTCTTTCTTGTCCTCATTTTGGTACTTAAATAATGACAAAAAGGGAGTAAAAACCTGTCCGGAAAACCGGTGGCAAAATATGTAATTGAACCGTCCTGACTATGATCGTTCTTGTTTTCATTTTGGTACTGAGATAAGGAGAGAAAAGGAGTAAAAAGGTATCCGAAAATTGGGGGTAAAAAAGATAATTGGACTGTCCTGACCATGTTCTTTCCTGTCCTCATTTATAGATGCTGAAGTAAGGAGAGAAACGGAGTAAAAAACTTTCCGGAAAACCGGGGATAAAAGACATAATCGCACTGTCCTGACCATGTGCTTTCTTGTCCTCATTTTGGTACGGAAATAAGAAAAGAAAGGGAGTAAAAAACTGCCCGTGAAACCGAGGTGAAAAGAGATAATCAAACTGTCTTCACATTACCTTTGTTATCCTCATTTTAGTACTGAATTAAAAACAGAATGGGAGTAAAAATCTGTCCGGAAAACCGTGGGTGAGAGAGATAATCGGACTGTCCTGACTATGACATTCGTGTCCTCATTTTGGTACTAAACTAAGGACGGAAAAAGAGGAAAAAACTGTCCGGAAAACCAGGGGTTAAAGAAATAATTGAAGTCAGTCCTGATTATATTCCTCCTTAATTGTCCTCATTATGTGACTGAAATAGGGACAGAAAGGAAATAAAGAAACTGTCCAGAAAACAGGCGGCAAAAGAGACAATCAAGCTGTCCTGACAATGTTCCTTACTATATTAAATTCTGGTCCTTATTTTGGTGCTGAAATAAGTAGAGAAAGGGAGTAAAAAACAGTCTGGAAAACCGGCCGTAAAACAGATAATCGAACTGTCCTGACTATGTTCTTTCTTGTCCTCATTTTGGTTCTGAAATAAAAACAGAAAGGGAGTGAAAGACTGTCCAAAAAACGGGGAAAAAGATAATCGAACAGACCTGATTATGTTCTCTCTTTTCCTCATTTTGATACTGAAACACGCACAGAAAGGGAGGTAGAAAACAATCCGGAAAACCGGAGACAAAAGACATAATTGAAATGTCCTGACAATATTCTATCTTGTCGGTACTGAATTCAAGGCGAAAGAAGAGAAAAAAGAGAGCGGAAAAAAGGCAATAAAAAAGAAAATAGAACTGACCTGACTACGTTTTGTCTCGTACTCATTTTGGAACTAAGTTAGGGCTGAAGGGAAGGAAAGAACAGTCCGAAAACCAGGGTTAAAGAACATACTTCAACTGACCTGATTATCTTCTTTCCTGTCCTCATTTTGGTACTGAAATAAGGTCAGAGAGGGAGGAAAAAACTGTCCCGCGGAAAAACAGCCGCAACAGAAATAATCGGACTGTCCTAAATATGGTCTTTCTTGTCCTAATTTTGCTACTGAAGTAAGGACAGCAAGGGAGTAAAAAACTGTTGGAAAACCCGGCATGAAAATAGATAATCGGACTGTCGTGACTATATGATCTTTCTTGTCCTCATTTTTGTACTGAAAAACGGCAGAAAGGGAAAAAAATCTGTCCGGAAAACAAGAGCTGAGTGAGAAAATCGAACTGGCCTAAATATGATCTTTCTCGTCCTCATTTTGGTTCTGAAATAAGGACAGAAAGGGAGTACAAAACTGTATGGAAAACCGGCGGTAAAAGACATAATCTTACTGTCCTGACTATGTTCTCTCTTGTCCTCATTTCGGTACTCAAATAAGTACTGAAAGGGAGAGATAAAACTGTCCGAAAAACCGGGGATAAGAGAGATGATCGTACTGTCCTAATTAGGTTCTTTCATGTCCTCATTTTGGTACTGAAATAAGGACAGAAAGGGAGTAAAAACCTGTCCGGAAAACCAGGGGTTGAAGCAATAATCGAACTCAGTCCTTATTATATTCTTACTTATCCTCATTATGTGACTGAAATAGGGCTTGAAAGGAAATAAAAAACTGTCCGGAAAACAGGCGGTAAAACATATAATGGAGCGCTCCTGACAATGTTCCTTCTGGTCCTCATTTTGGCGCTGAAATAAGACGAGAAAGGGAGTAAAAAACTGTCCGGAAAACCGGCCGTAAAAGAGATACTCAAACTGTCCTGTCTATGATCTTTCTTGTCCTCAATTTGGCAGTGATATAAGGACACAAGGGGAGTAAGAAACTGTCCGGAACCGGGGGTAAAATAGAAAATCGAACTGTCCTGAGCTTGTTTTTTTATTCTCCTCATTATTTTTACTGAAATAAGAAAAGAAAGGGAGTAAAAAATTGTTAGGAAAACCGGGGTTGAAAGAGATAATAGAACTGTCCGGACTATGTTCTTTCTTGTTCTCATTTTGGTTCTAAAATAAGCACAGAAAGAGAGGAAAACCGTCCGGAAAACCGGGGGTAAAAGAGATAATCGGACTGTCCTGACTATGTGCTTTGTTGTCATCATTTTGGTACTGAATTAAGGATAGAAAGGGGGTAAAAAGCTTTCCCGAAAACCTCGAAAAAGAGGTAATCGAACTGTCCGGAGCATGTTTTTCCTTGTCCTCATTTTTGTGTTCAAATAAGGACAAAAAGGGAGTAAAAAACTGTGTGGAAAACAGGGCGTCAAAGAGATAATTGGAGTGTCCTGACCCTGTTCTTTCTTCTCCTCATTTTGGTACTGAAATAAGGACGGAAAGGGAGTAAAAAGCTTTCCGGAAAACCGCGGGTGAAAGAGATAATAGATCATTATTTTGGTACTGAATTAAGGATAGAAAGGGAGTAAAAAATTGTCAGGAAAACCGGTGCTGAAATAAATAGTCGAACTGTCCTTACTATGTTCTTTCTTCTTCTCATTTTGGTCCTAAAATAAGGACAGAATGGGAGTAAAAAATCGTCCGGAAAACCAGGGATTAAAGATAAAATCGAACTCAGTCCTGATTTTGTTCTTCCTAGTTCTCATTTTTTCTGAATAATGGACAGAAGAAGAATAAAATACTGTTCGGGAAACAGGCGGTAAAAGAGATAATCGAGCTGTCCTGACAATTTTCCTTCTTGTCCTTATTTTGGTGCTGAAATAAGGAGAGAAAAAGGGTAAATAACTATCCGGAAAACTGGCCGTAAATGAGATAATCGGATTGTCCTGACTATATGATCTTTCTTGTCCTCATTTTGGTACTGAAATAAGGACAGAAAGGGAGTAAAACACTGTCAGGAAAACCGCGGGTAAAAAGATAATCGGACACTCCTGACTATGATCTTTCTTGTCCTCATTTTGGAACTGAAATAAGTACAGAAAGGGAGTAAAAGACGGCCCGGAAACCGGAATTGAACGATATAATCGGACTTTCTTGACTATGATCTGTCTTTCCCCATTGTGGTACAAAAATAGAGACAAAAAGGGAGGTAAAAACTTTCCGGAAAACCGGGAGTGAAAGAGATAATCCGTCTGTCCTGTCTATGATCTTTTTTTGTCCTCATTCTGGTTCTGAAATAAGAACAGAAAGGGAATAAGAACGTGTTCTGAAAACCGAGGGAAAAGGAGGTATTCGGACCGTCTTGATTATGTTTCTTCTTGTACTCTTTTTGGTACTGAAATAAGTACAGAAAAGGAGTTAAAAACTTGCCGGAAAATCGGGGGTAAAAAGGATGATCGGACTGTCTTGACTATGATCTTTTTGGTCCTCATTTTGGTACTGAAATTAGTACAGAAAGGGAGTAAAAAACTGTCAAGAAAACCGGGGGTAAAAGAAGTAATCGGACTGTCCTGACTTTGATCTTTTTTTCACATTTTGGTACTAAAATATGGATAGAAAGGGGTAAAAACCTCCAAGGTAAACCGGGGGCAAAAGAGATAATCGGACTGTCCTGACTGTGTTTATTCTTGTCTTCATTTTCGTACCAAAATAAGGGCAGAAAGGGAGAAAAACTGTCCGGAAAACCAGAGGATAAAGTAACACACGAACTGTTCTGACTATGATCTTTCTAGGCCTTATTTTGGTTGTGAAATAAGGATAGAAAGGGAATAAGAATTGTCTGGAAAACCGGGGGTAAAAGAGATGATCGAATTTTCCTGATTATGTTCTTTCTTGCCCTCATTTTGGTACTGAAATAAGGACAGAAAGTTAGTAAAAAATTGTCTGAAAACGCAGAGGTTAAAGAGAAAATTGAACTTTCCTGCCTATGTTCTTTCTTGTCCTCATTTTGGTACTGAAGTGAGGACAGAAATGGAGTAAAAAACTGTGTGGAAAACAGGGCGTAAAAGAGATAATTGGAGTGTCCTGACTATGTTCTTTCTTGTCTTCATTTTGGTACTGAAATAAGGACAGAAAGGGAGTACAAAGCTTTCTGGAAAACCGCGGGTGAAAGAAATAATCGGACTGTCCTGACTATGTGATTTCTTGTCATCATTTTGGTACTGAATTAAGGATAGGAAGGGACCAAAAAACTGTCCCGTAAAGCTGGGGAAAAGAGGTAATCGATCTGTCCTAAGCATGTTTTTCCTTGTCCCATTTTTCTACTGAAATACGGACAGAAAGGGAGTCAAAAATTGTCAGGAAAACCCGTGTTGAAAGAAATAGTCAAACTGTCCTTACTACTGTTCTTTGTTGTTCTCATTTTGGTACTAAAATATGGCCACAAAGGAAGGAAAAAACCGTCCGGAAAACCAGGGATTAAAGAAAAACTCAACCTGATTTTGTACTTCTGTCCCTGAATAAGGAACAGAAACGGAATAAAATACATTCCGGAAGTCAGGCGGTAAAAGAGATAATCGAGCTGTCCTGACAATGTTCATACTTGTCCTCATTTTGGTGCTGAAATAAAAAGAGAAAGGGAGTAATTAACTGTCCGGAAAACCAGCCGTAAAAGAGATAATCGGACTTTCCTGACTATGATTTTTCTTGTCCTCATTTTGGTACTGAAATAAGGAAAGAAAGGGAGTAAAAACCTTTCCGGAAAACCGTTGGTAAAAAAGTAATCGGATCGACTGTCCTGATTATGTTCTTTCTTGTCCTCATTTTGGTACTGAAATGAGGACACAAAGGGAGTAAACAACTGTCCGTAAAAGAGATAGTCGGACTGTCCTGACTATGATCTTACTTCTCCTCGTTGTGGTACAAAAATAGAGACAGAAAGGGAGTAAAAAACTTCTTGGAAAATCGGGGGTAAACGAGATAATCTCACTGACCTGACTATGTTCTTTCTTGTGCTCATTTAGGTACAATAATAAGGAGAGGAAAAGAGATAAAAACCTCTGCGGAAAACCGGGGGTTAAATAGGTAATCGGAGTCTCTTGATTATGATATTGGTTGTCTTCATTTTGGTACTGGTATAACGACAGAAAGGGAGTAAAAAACTCTATGCAAAACCAGGAGTAAAAGAGATGATCGTATTGTCCTGACTATGTTGGTTCATCTCCTCATTTTGCTAGTAATACAAAATTATAGAAAGGAAGTAAATAAGAAACCTTCCGGAAAACCGGGGGTGAAAGAGATATTCGAACAGTCCTGAGTATGTGCTTTCTTGCCCTTATTTTGGTACTGAAATAGGGAAAGAAAAAGAGTAAAAAACTGTCCGGAAAACGGAGGGTAAAAGAGATAATCGAACTGTCTTAACATCGGATAATCTGACTGTCCTGACTATGTTCTTTCTTGTACTCATTTTAGTGCTGAAATAGGGACAGAAAGGGAATTAAAAAACTCTTCGGAAAGCCCGGGGAAAAAGAGATAATCGAACAGTCCTGCATGACAATGTGCTTTCTTGTCCTCATTTTGGTACTGAAATAACGACAGAAAGGGAATAAAAATCTGTCCGAAAAACCAAGGGTAAAAGAGATAATCGATCTGTCTTCACATTACATTTGTTGTCCTCGTTTCGGTGCTGAAATAAAAACAGAATGGAAAAAAATCTTTCCGGAAAAGCGGGGGTAAGATAGATAATCGTACTGTCCTGACTATGTTCTTTCTTTCACTCATTTTGGTACTGAAATAGGGACAGAAACGGAGAAAAAAAGTCCGGAAAACCGGGGATAAGAGAGATAATCGGACTGTCCTGATTATGATTTTGTTGTTCTCATTTTGGTACTAAAATAAGGACAGAAAGAGAGTAAAAACCTGTCCGGAAAACCATGGGTTAAAGCAATTATAATTGAACTCAGTCCTGATTATATCCTTCCTTGTCTGAAATAGGGACAGATAGGAAATAAAAAACTGTCCGGAAAACAGGCGGTAAAAGACATAATGGAGCTGTCCTGACAATGTTCCTTCTGGTCCTCATTTTGGTGCTGAAATAAGAAGAGAAAGGGAGTAAAAAACTTTCTGGAAAAGCCGCCGCAAAAGAGATAATATAACTGTCCTGGTCATGTTTTTTCCTTATCCTCATTTTTTACTGAAATATAGACAGAAAGGGAGTAAAATATTGTCCGGAAAACCGCGGGAAAAGAGATAATCGGACTGTCCGAATTATTTTTTTTTCTTTTCCTCATTTTGGTAGTGAAATAAGGACACAAAGGGCGAAAGAAACTGTCCGAAACCAGGGGTAAAAGAGATAATCGGACTGCCCTGACTATGATCTTTCTTGTCCTCATTTTGTTACTGGTATAAAAAGTGAAAGGGAGTAAAAGACTGTTCGGAAAACCGGCGGTAAAAGAGATAATCGAACTGTCCTTACTATGTTCGTTCATGTCCTCATTTTGCTACTAATATAAGGATAGAAAGGGAGTAAATAACTGTCTGGAAAACCGGCCGTAAATGAGATAATCCGACAGTCCTGACTATATGATCTTTCTTGTCCTCATTTTGGTACTGAAATAAGGACATAAAAGGAGTAAAAGACTGTCAGGAAATCCCCGAGTGAAAATGATAATCTGACTGTTTAGACTATAACCTTTCTTGTCCTTATTTTGGTACTGAAATAAGGTCAGAAAGGGAGGAAAAACCGTTCAAAAAACCGGGATTGAAAGAGATAATCGAAATAATCTTTCTTGTCTCAATTTTGGTAAAGAAATAAGGTCAGAAAAGGAGCAAAAAACTGTCCATTAAACCGGGGCTAAAAAAGATAATCAGTCTGTCCTGACTATGATCTATCTTATCCACATTTTTGTGCTGAAATACCGACAGAAAGGGAGTAGAGAACTATCCGGTAAACCGGGGCTAAAAAGGATAATCGGACTGTCCTGACTAGGATCTATCTTGTTCTCATTTTGGTACTGAAATAAGGACAGAAAGGGAATAAAAAACCGTCCGGACAACCGGCGGTATAAGAGATAATCAAACTGTCCTTTGTATGTTCTTTCTTGTCCTCATTTTGGTACTGGAATAAGGACAGAAGGGGATCAAAAACTCTCCGGAAAGCCGGGGTAAAAGAGGTAATCGGACTGTCCTGACTATGATCTTTCTTCTTCTCGTTGTGGTACTAAAAAAGAACAGAGAGGGAGTAAAAAACGTTCCGCAAAACCGGGTGTAAAAGAGACATTCTGACTGTCCTGACTATGATCTTTTGTTGTCCTCATTTATGTACTGAAATAAGGATAGAAAGGGAGTAAAACACCCTAAGGAAAACGTGGTGCAAAAGAAATAACCAGACTGTCATGACCATGATCTTTGTTGTCCTCATTTCGGTACTGAAATAAGGACAGAAAGGAAGTAAAAAACTGTTCGGTAAACGGTTGATTAAAAAGATAATCGAACTGTCCTGACTATGTTCTTTCTTATCCTCTTTTTGGTATTGAAAATAAGGGCAGAAAGGGTGCAAAAAACTGTCCGGAAAACCGGCCGTAAAAGAGATAATCTGACTGTCGTGACTATATGATCTTTCTTGTCCTCATTTTGGTACTGAAATAAGGACAGAAAGGGAATCAAAAACTGTCCGGAAAACCGGGTTATATAAAAGAGATAATCGGACTGTCCTGATTATGATCTTTCTTGTCCTCCTTTTGGTACTGAAATAAGGACAGAAAGGGGTTATAAAACAGTTCGGAAAACCAAGGGGTAAAGAAATAATGGAACTGTCCTGACTGTGTTCTTTCTTGTCCTCATTTTGATACTGAAATAAGGACGGAAAGGGACTAAAAAACTGTCCGGAAAACCGGGAATAAAAGAGATAGTCGAACTGTCCAGACTATGTTCTTTCTTATCCTCCTTTTTGTACTCAAAAAAGTACGGAAATTAAGGAAGAAAACCGCCATCCGGAAATCGGGGATAAGAAAGATAATGGAACTGTAGTGACTATGTGCTGTCTTGTCCTTATTTTGGTACTGAAAAAAGGACATAAAGGTAGGAAAAAGCCGTCCGGAAAACCGGAGATAAAAGAGATGGTCACAGTGCTCTAACTATGTTCTTTCTTATTCTCAGTTTGGTACTGAAATAAGGAGAGAAAGGGAGGAGAATACGGTCCTGATAACCGGGGGTTAAAGAGATAATGAAGTGTCTTGCCCTTGTTTTTTCTTGTCCTCATTTTGGTACTCTAATAAGGACAGAAAGGGAGGAAAAAACTGTACGGAAAACCGCGGATAAAAGAGATATTCGGAGTGTCCTGACTGTGTTCTTTTTCCTCACTTTGGTACTGAAATAGTGACAGAAAGGGAGGAAAAAAACAGTCTTGAAAATTGAAAGAATAGAGCCGCTGGGACTGATTTTATAATGTAGTCTTTTTTCGACTTTGATGCTTAACTGAGGACAGAAAATAAATTTGTCAGGTAAAAGAGACGTTCCGACACTCCGTAAAATATTTTGTCTTTTTCTCATTTTTGTAGAAATAGAAAGATGGGAAAAAGAAATGTTCAAACTGATTACATAATAACCTATTTCCCTCACTTCTACTGAAGTTAAGACAGAAAGAGGAAAAAGTTTTTTTCTATTTTTGTATAAGACAATCGGGAAAGTCGAAGGTAAAAGGGAAGTTTGAACAATACTTTATTGTCTTATATACGTTTTTGTGGAGGTAAGGACGGAAAAGAAGAAAAGAACGGTGCGGTAAGAGATATTCGAACTGTTTTTATAATGTGTCTTTCTTTTCCTCGTTTTAACATTAAGTATAGACAGAAATAAAGGAAAAAATGTCGGGAAAATCGAGGGTAAAGGGGATGTTCGAATATCCGTAGCTTATCCTGTCTTTTCTTCATTTTGGTAGAAATACGTACAGAGAGGAAGTAAAAATACAGTCGCGAAAACTGTTGCTGATGTTGGGGGAATGATGATTTGGTAGAGGGCTGGAGGCGATAGGGATCCCCCCAGTGGTAATTTTGGAGACATTTTGTAAAATGGACACTGAAAAAACGTAGAGCACAGAGTCTTTTTCCGCTCCCCATCTTTGCCCCCTTTCCAGAACTGTGGGTTCACCCCCCCTTCCGAAGTTTCTGGATCCGTCCCTGGAAGGTATTTTCAGGCTAGAATCGTTAAATGGGGAAACGAGGGAAAAAAATGTGTTGTTGCTGCGGGGGTGGTTAGAGGGCAGTTAAATTCGTTCTTTGATGTTAGATTCGTTAGTAGAGTGAAGACAGTAGACAGTACTAGTGATGCAAATACTTTATTTCCAGTTTGGGGTGAGGTCGGTTTGGAGAGCAGAAGTGATTAAAAGGGGAGACGATGCATCGAATGTGTAATTGTAACTGAGCGAAAGTTGGGGAGGATGCGATGAAATCATCAAATACAAAGTTGAGTTACTCCTGTTTTTCTCTTTCACGCATTTTGCTCTTCTGCGGACAGCTGGGACTCTGTCATGTTATGTGCTTTGTCATCACCAACCTGTATTTGAATAAAGAACCAGAACAAAATGGCTACTATCCTTTGATATTGTTTCCTTGCATAACATAACTAACATAACTGAACAAAATGGATGATGGGGGTGGGGGGAGGTCGGGATGGGGAGGTGTGAGATGGGCTAAAATTGAACTTTGCTTTAGCAAACATAAAATCTAGTTTAAAATGTAGCTTTGAACGTATTCGGAGATATATTGCTGTTACTCGAAGATTGACTTTTAGAAAGTTATTCAACCTCCTATATTTAACTCTAAACTACTCTCTGCTCACGGAAATCTTGCAGGTTTTGCAAATCTATTGGACTTAGAAAATACGAGCTCAAACTTTAAAGGGTGTATGTTTTTTATAGTTATACCAAAACCAGTAAATTACATAAACATCAAAAACTCAAATGTATATGACACTAAATCTGAAAAAGTCGGAAATGAAACCAAGGAAATCTTGAATTCAAACTATTAAATCTAATCAGTAGTAATAAACGTTGAACACCAAAAAATGTTTCGCCACAAAAGCTACAGTTAAAGGAGAGTCATCGCAGTCTTGCATGCCAGTTTCAACAGAATATTGAGCAGTATTGCACCGCAGTTGATCAACCAAGAAGACGTCATTGTAGGTGTATAATTAACGAGAAGAAAGTGGAGGTGCGTAGATCGCACATTTGTTGGAAAAGCAAAATGACAACATTGCGAAGACGGCCTTGTATTGGACTCAAGAAAAAAACTGTCTTGGTCAAAAGCCCTGGAATATGGCTGACGCTCCGGAACTTTGGTGACGGACTGTGGAGGCCTGATATGTGTCCACAAGCACGACAACGACAGTTGATGATATCTGCCAAGACTAGCAAGTCTCCTAAAGTAAAGCAAAGGAATATTTCGCAAGTCAATCAGGTCTTTGGTCAGTTGGCCATCACAAGAAGCGCAGTTAGTCGAGACTCCCGTTTACAAATCAAGCAATTAACTAGAAGTGAGCCAAACCAAGAGGTTCTGGGAAATGGGTGGAAAGGCCAACTGAGGACGTTGGACCAGATGGACCAAGACAGTCTGTAAACTTACAGACTCCCGGGATGGACCCGAGATGGCACAATACAGCCTGCGTGGGCAGTTGCAACTACGGCTGGAGGCATCGTCAAGGCCAGATGGCAAGAGGTATTGGACCAGTCCCCGCAAAACACTGTAGAACTTTGGTTAATGGGCCACGACCAAAGGAATATTGATTTTTGGGACCTCGGCTAAGGCGCTTCGGGTGGTGGGCCGCAAGAGACCAAAATCGATTTGATGATAAAAACTACGTAGTTGTTTGTTAGTCAGAATTATAATAATAAAAAGTACTGTATTCTCACTGGTATTGTGTTCAACTTTAACTTGAGATCGACGAGCAAGTTTAGATTCACTTTCATTTCCGATTAAACTTAAAAGTGTTGTAAATCATGATCAGTCCAACAATATTTGCAAATAGTTGAAATGGCAACCGTTAAGTTTTCAATCAGTTCGTAATTACTATACTGAAATAGCACCAAACTTTTCATTTTTGTGAGTTGTCGGGTTGTTTCAGTGTATGGTTTTGAAATGAAAATCCATAACGCATACCTTTTCTCTGAAGAAATTTAAACATATTAATCGGACAAGAACGAGCTTAAACGATCAAAACTGCTGTTGCAGAAACATGACGCTTTTACATAAATGATGTATGGATTTTAATTGTATTCAAATAACGGCAAAATTTGGTCGTCGGTGTTAAGTTCAATCAGAATACAAACATAATTGCATGATTGACAAGTCGATACCTGTGATTGCTTTCAAGATTCTTCCAGCCTGGACTTGTTGTCAACAAGTGAGCATTTCGTTTCTCTTTGTCTGGCTTGGGCAGTTCCTGAGAAAAAAGATACACAGAACTTAGAAGGAAGGTTTGATCAGTCGAATTTTAAAACCGTGTAAAAGTAATCGGTAATTAATGTTGCGTGTGTTTCAACAACTTTTTTACAAGCTTAAATAATTTTATTCTTTAAAGACTCCTTTCTCACTACTTCTCAAGTAAGCGGAGTTTTGTAAATCGTTACATTTGAAACCTACCTGTCCGATCCAAGACTGATACGAGCCTTCTTCAAGAGTGGACTTCTAAACCGATTTTAATGTACGTCACCAACGTAACGGCCATTGAGTTCAAATGTCATGTGCGTTTGAATCGACCAATGAGAATGGCAACCTCGTTCCCATGAAATTTGACACACAAGCACACGACAAACCAGCCCGTTCACAGACTGGGACAGATTCTTATAACTTTTAGCCTACACAGTTTTATGTACGATGTTCTAAATAACTAATAGTTAAGAAACGCTAACCAGTGCTGCCGAGCATGGACATGTGTCGAACTGTATTTTCGGCTCACTCCAAACGAGTCCAAGTCCAACACATTTCAACAACGATACATTAGATCAGCACTAAAATGCAAATTTAAAGGTGAGTCGTTATACTCCTACTGCAAGTCTTTTTGGCATAACTATCGAATATCCCGCAACCTCGGTAATTTATTACTGCGCATTTCTTGTTCTATAAAAATATGT
>JAOEHT020063438.1:0-13708 GCA_025448195.2 Parazoanthus atlanticus | reverse complement strand
GTCGATCGACTCAAGAGCGATAGACTCAAAAGTGTGCGATTACAGACTCAAAAATGTGCACTTAATTCTGTAATCACTTTTATTAGAAACCAACCAGAATGTAGGAATAACCAATGATTTCAAAATGAATATAATTAGGTTAATAATGGAAATATTTTGACGTTTGACACAATGGAACCTGGAAGTAATTTGGTCTAACCTCGATCCCAGGGTTTTTCCCTTGAAAAAGCCCTGGGATCGAGATTGAGTTTTGGCGGGTAAAAGCATGTGGGCGCCTCGTCTATCATCTAGCTGGACAAGAAAAAATGAAAGCGAACTTGTATAGAATACCTAGCGGCCTTTGTTTCAGTCTGTGAACCTGCAGAGCTCTCAATTCTCACGCAATGAGCGTAAAACTCACGCATTATGATGCCATCTCACTCTCTCACGCTCAAACAAGTATTTCTCACGCATTAACATTTTAATTTACATAGACATTTTATAGAGTAGAAAATTACTCAAAAGTATCTTCATAACCACTGATTATCTCATAAATCAGTATGTTTTAAGGGATGTTTCGGGCAAAAAGTTAATTTTCATGTTACAAATCGACTTCTAGAGCCTTTGTGTGTAAACTGGGTGCTATAAGATACATCATTTGACTATTCTGAATTTTAAAAAGTTTCCAGGGAAGCATGCCCCCCGATCCCAAAAATATAATTTCGTCTCTATGCAAAATATCACTCCTTCAGCAATCTCACCTTGAGAGCTCTGGAACGAAACACTTACGGCAAGTACGAGATTTCGTACTCGGCGTCCACCTCGGCTCGCAAGGCAGGCTGGGGTTCACTCACAGGATCAGAAGGGGAGAGATCGTGTCCGGCTGTACATTCAGTGCTTTCCACATCGGTATCACGAGGCGAAGCTGCGCGCCGCAGATATCGACAATCCTCGAGTCCTTTAGAAAGATTGTCCAACGCTACGTTCACTTTTTCTGTGTTTTGACTTTTGAACGAAGTCCACGCCCTCACGGCTTTGGATGTATGGATGAGACTCTTCGCTACTCTCCTCATTGTCGGATCATCTGTGTCGGTTGTACAAGAGCTGTTGGTGTTTTTGTCATTTCCCGATATTGAATCTCCGTCCGTGGTTGATGACGCCCGCTCTCCTAGGCGTTCTTTGCTAAGTTTCCCGCCCCCAAAACGTCGCTGTGTTAACTTCCGTGCTTTTGAAGTCAATATTTTGTTCTCCAGTTGTCTGAGTATAGTTTGTTTGGCAATTGTTTCTTCACTACATGAAAACTTAGTTAAGTTTGACGAGCGAGCGCGCGGCCGAAGCGAGCGGTTCAATGCTTGTTCCAATTTCAAAGTTCTTCTACTTTTTGACGCTAATTGCAGCGGCTGTTTTGTCGCATCCTCTCGAAAACCGAGACTCGTCTTGGGTCGGGATCGAGGTTGAGCTTTGATTTCGTGAGCTGTTGGCTTCACATGTCGAGAAAGCGAGGGAACTTGTGTTATTTGTGGGCCTAACGAGAGTCGATCAAATTTGGCTGTAATTTTCGTGTTACCATTTCTATCTTTTTTATCTTCTTTAGAAGTCATTTGTTCACCTTTCAGTTTAGGGATCGATTTAATCCGTATATCAGTGTGTATTTACTTGCTTCTTTGTAACTGCGGCGAAGGCAATGTTTCTACTGACTCAATTCCTCTACGAGTAGAATTTTTCGACGAATGTGGAGGGGAAGCGAGAAGATTAAACTTTACACTCGCTCGATGTGGTGTGTGAGGAGCCGATTTCACTCGTCTCGAAGAACTTGTAGTAGAACTTTGCCTTCGAATACAGTTTTCATTCGCAGATGAAGCGTTCCAAAAGGCTTCATCATGTTCAATATCCGTGCTGGAGGAATCAGTTGAGCAATCATTTTCGTCACATTTAGTGATAATTGGTGTCTTTCGACCGCTCCTTTGCCAACTTTGGTTTGAAATATGCTTACTATCTTTACCGAGTTCGTCAATAGAACAAGTTTTTGAACAATATTTTCTCCCAGGACTGAACATCTTTTCATCGGGAGTAGAGCACTGTCGTTGGTTAACAACATCGAAGTGACCGGACGGGAGGGATATATTCGTGAATGTATGTCTGCGTTCAGTTCGAAATTTAGGGCCATCGCCCTCTTGGTAAACCTTTTTCTCCAACTTGGGTGTCAAAGAAAGCTTAACTACCCGACCCACATCTTCACAAATCGATTGTTTCCTTAACCGTGTAATGGTTCTGTTCACACACGAGGCAGTCAGAAGATTATCACTTTTGTCGTTGCCTTGAGCTAATTCCACCGGTACCTCGATGAATCGTTTTCGTCTGTACGTCTCTGGTACGGATGAGTCGGACATTGGAGAAGAGTTGTAAAATTCATGGCTGTATCTATCCTTCTTTAGCGCTTGTAGCTGTTGAAAGATCGCTCTCTCCTCCTTTTCAATTACCTTTTTCTGTTTCTCCAGCGTTCGTTCCTCCAGTTGGTTTTTCCATTTCGCCAGTCGAGTCGACGTGTCACGCAAAACGAAACGACAATTTTTCGTGTTTTTGGCGTGCATTTTAGCAAGAAGAAATTGGATTACATTTCTAAATAACAAAGCATCTTAACACCTTTACTATTTATGGTCATTGGCAAACTCGTATTGAGAACAAGTTTGGGTTTTTGTGCTTGTCATCGGTCCAAAGGAGCGATTAAACCTTGTTTTGTTAAACTGTCCCTTGTGTATTTTGCTGTTATTATAAAAACACACAACGAAATGTCTTAAGGGGCACCGTTCCGCTGAGAAAAACCTCACGATTTTGTCGCGAGCAGTTGCATCCTATGCACGATTTTTGACCTTAGTTCTCACAATCTCCCGACAACGATATTACAAATTTCACAATTTTTCAAAATAACTCCAATAGTGGAGTAATACAGTAATATATATACTTTGTGCTTTTAGTTCTAAGCTTGTTTGGCGAAATTGCATGGATTATACTAACTACTAATGTATACTGAAGCGAAACAACTCAATATCGGAATTGATAAAAATAATCATACGCACCCATAATGCCGCAACTAGAAGTTCAAGTACTGAACGTTTTATTTCACTGTTCCAATGCCATGAACAATGTGGACTTTAAACGAATTGGGAAAAGTTTCGACATCTCACAATTTTCCATGTTAAAACTAAAAGTTAAAGAGGTTTTTAATATTATTCCGTTGGCAGTGGCAATTGACCGTATTCTTTATTGTCGAGTATTCAAATGAGCTACCAAACGTATTTAGTTCCAATGATCAACTTTCCTGCATCGTAAGACACCAAATCTCTATAAAGCCGGGTTTTCATTAGCTAAATCAAAACAGACACGATATGCATCATAAACATAAACCCGAGTCTTGTGTGTGTCTTGTGTGTGAGAGGGGGCAGCAGTTTTTAATAAAGACATAAAGTTTCCAACAGTGCGACAGCAAGATTGGACAATAAAAGATCTTAAAATATATTTTTCTGAATCTGCAGTATTTTAATACTTAATAATAATGACATTAATCCTTATAAGCTTAGGCTTTTTTCAGAAACGCGAATGCTTGCGGGTCCAAATGACCCCCGCCTCCGTGAAAATTAAGCATGTGTGCAGGACCAAATGACCATACTCCTTATTGTTCAGCAAAAAACACATTCACTCAGTTTAATTGATGACACCAAGTCCATTTTAAGGTTGGTTTTCAGTATAGAAGTAAAACAGACACGCTATGTATAATAGACACAGGTCTTGTGTGCTGGAGAGAACAGCAGCATACATTGTCGTCATTGGCAACTGGCAACAAAAATTTACAACAGATGCTTTGTGACAGCAAAGACGACAACAAGATTGGACGAGAAATGTTTTTGAAAATTTTGTTCTGAATCTGTAGTATTGAATAATAATAGTAGTAACCCTTAATAAGGGCTTGTGCCTTTTAGAGAAACACAAATGCTTGGTGAATCCCCACCTCCACTACCTTTATATTGCCTCGTCCGTTCGTTCGGAAGTTTAGCATGTATGTTATGTTCAGCAGTCTTTGAACTTTCAATTCAGTACAGTCGCGTACTTCGTAACTGGTTGCCATGGTTACTATAACCAAAGAAAGTACGTCACCTTTCAAAAAAATTGCGTTTTTAGTATTTTGTTTTACCAGTAACCATGTCTACTAAAGTAAGTTCGCTTGCGATGTGGTTATCATAAACACAAAATAAGCTACAAAAACTTGTTTTCGTATCTAAAGCGTTTGTTTCTAAACGTAAGATGAAAATGCGTATGTTTTGAAAACCTGATCTTATTTCCAACTTTAAGAATAACCTGATCAATTAGAGAAATCGAAAGGGGTAGCAGATTGAACAAAATGTCAAAATACGTATTTACAGACAAGTAACAGCTACTAGAATGATACTAGAAAGCTTTTAGGGAAATATTTAAATTTCTGCGCGAAACTGCTGAAAAAACTGATCAAGCTTTGTAGTGTTAATATAAAAAGTTTTGAACTTTGCTAATAAAATAATATTAAATACTAAGAAGTACGATTCCTTAAATTAAAATGTGTTGTATGATATAAAAGTTTTTTTCTGGAGACATTCCGTTTTGGTATTCGGTGAATTGAAGAGCGACAAAGAAAAAGCTGTGCCGTTTACAGAAGGAAACTGGCACAGAATAATCATCAGTTAATGTAGTTTTGCAAATGGCAAGCTCCCCTTTTCGGCTTTACTAGTCTGAGCAGCTGGCGATCTTGTTAGGGAGCGGAAAAACGAGATTCACTCGAGTTGGCAATGGGCGCCATATTGGACGAGTTCTCAAGGAAAGACTGGGGAGAGGAGAAAGTAAAGGGGGAGGTCCTTTCTTTCTCCCTTTCTCCTCAGTCTCCCCGGTCTCTCCTTAAAAACTCGTCCAATATGGCGTTCAACTCGAGTAAATCTCGATTTTTCCGCTCCCCAACAAAATCACCAGCTTTACAAGTTTTTCGATTTTAAACAGTTCGAAATCTTAGCTTTTTTAGTATTTTAGATGAAATTTCAGGTTTTTCTCTTTATGACCAGATAAAAGATTACGAATTGAGGAAAAATATACATATTGAGAATTCAATTTATTTTTTTATTTATTTATAAGCGATATTTAGACAGGCTTGTCCAATTTAGCAGAGCTAGTTTAAATGGAGTCCTGTTAAAATAAACCTAATATACAGACATATAGGAAATTATAAGTATTTGAATTGCAAATGTAAATATAAGTAAACACATGGAAATTACAAAAATAATTACTTCTTTAACTTGTTTTTAAAACTGGTTTGTCCTGTTTCATTTCTGACGTGAGCTGGAAGATCGTTCCAAGTTTTTGCTCCGTGATATTTAAAAGAACTTTGATATTTTGATGTTTTTGCTCGAAGTAATCTGATCTGATCTTTGTTCAAGCTCTAAATGCCTTTCGTGACAATGTTGCTATGGTTATACGCTGTTATGTCTTGTAAAAACTTTGTTCATTCATAAACTTTGCTTTCGATGAATGACCAATTATAACCAGTTCAATCGCCGGAGTCTTGCTTGTAGAGCAATGAATTTTGATATATAGGGAACAGAAAATTTGGGAGGCAGACTTTGATTAACTTTGAATGTGTACAAATACATTTTGATTCGCAATACGATAATTGTAACTAGATGTTTAAAAAATGTCGCCAAAGTGAAAATAATTCAGTTCCACATGACTCAGTTTAAATTGTTTGCGAAAAAATGATTTTGAACATTGGGATAAAACGCAAACAGAAAAAGCTCAACTGAGATTTTGCAAAGCTTTTCTTGGTGTTAACAGAAAGGCCTCAAATCTCGCTTTTCGTACAGAGTTGACACTGAAACACTTAAAGCAGCTAAGAACGTTCGATTCAAAACTAGACGTTCTTAAAAAAAACAGAAAGGAAAAAGCGCACTGCAGCTCAGTTCTTATCAGATGATTCGGCTCTTCCAGGGGAAAAAGCACTGAGTGAACTGTGACCGGATTTTTCTTCCAATTCAGGGCTTAAGGTCAATGATTATTGGTCATTTCCTGTTCTAATGGACTCAAACAAAGAATTGTTTCCTATGGAATCTAAGCTTGAGGGAGAAGCAAAATAAAAACAAGCGATAGAAAATCTCCGATCAGCTTGCTAACATCCAATCACTTGTTTACATCAAACACATTTCTAATGGTTTTTGTTTGCATCATATATTTTTCTTATTGCTGACTCATTTTCTCCATTTGACCAACGTTTTTCTTGCATATGCACGTAAACATTTGTGGTTCATTTTGTTGGTTTATACAGAGTTAGTAGAGGGTTTATAAAACCCTCTGGTTTATAAAACTGAATCGTTTTTTCTGCCTTTAAAAAAATCATGACTATTTATCTGTAAAGTGTTGGTAGTTTTAGTACCGTATTAGTGTAGGAGTATTATTTAAATAGAAGAACCTTGGAACCATTAATTATTACTATTTCCTTTCATATTCATAAGGTATTTTAAATGTATTAAGTTCACCGCTCTTTTATGCGACCATTTGACATTTCCTCTTCGATATCTGAAACTGTCAAGAATTTGAAACCACTTGAATTTTGGAAAAATGTATTTTTGCACCACTTTTCGTAAAATTGATGGCAGGTGATCCCAATAAATTAGATTCGATGCTATTGACAACAGTTCTAATTTCCGGCGCCTTCCTTTTGATGGCGTCAATTCGTGGTTGTGATAACAGCCGGAAAACTGGAAACAAAAGAAGATTTGTTTCAACAGTGAAACTGCTTGACCGCACGAACTCTTCAATTGCGAAATAGAGAAGTCTTCATGTCACGAGAAATTCAGATGTAATGACAGTCTATCATTTTCATTACAGGTTGTTGCTATATTTTGTACTGAGGAACCAGATAATTTTTCCGAAACTCATTTTTCTTAAGCTTGGCAGGTTCAGCATAAAATTGTAAGTTGATGTTCCTATTTTCTGCACAAAAAGATTAATTAATCGATCTGATCTGTACAGAAGACAACAAATCGTTTCTGAACCCCGGTTGTTAGAAAGTTAGTTAAAATTAACCCCGGGTAAGAAAATACTTTAAACGAATCTTCTACTTTTATATACGAATACGTATTCAGGTTTTTAAAGTACAGTATTGTTAAGACTCTCTTAGGAAATCCAGCTACACAGTAATTATAAAAGCTCTGAACCCAGGTGAGTCAGTGTTTGTAACTGAGTGATCGTCCGGGTGATTATAATCCTGAGAAGGAATGTTGTTGGTTGTTACTGGTTTTGGACAACCTGTGTAGAAGTCATCTTCAGAGTCAATGTTAGGTCGGTCATACAGTTGAAATTTAGTGCAGGCGCTATAGTTCTCATTAATGTCCGTGGGTCTGTTGCGGCGCAACGTCTGTTGGTTTTATTCGTGTGCGGGCGGACGGACAATCAACCAATTACAAACAAACCTGAAATAGCGGCTCTAGTCTGTTTGAAAAGAAATATGCTCCCATCGCTGATTAAAGTATAAACACAAGTTAGTGCGTACCCACTGTCGAATATGTCAGTTCTGAATTTGAGATTGCATGGTCTTAACTTGTTCTTAAATTTGGGCAAATTTAAGCCTCGGTGTGCTGACTTGTGATCGGCCTGCAATACTGATTTGGAACTGCATTTGTTTTACTGAATAAAGTTGGAAATACCCATAAAAAAATTTGTTCAATTATTCTAAAAACAGTCTAATTCAGCTGGGCCCTTTAATATTTCATAAAGCATCTTAAATTAATCTAGACACTGAAATTATCCTGTAGTTTGCTATTTTTCCTCGATAAAACAAGCTGTACTGGTTAGTGAAATGCGAGCTTTAGCTAAACAAAAAAAGGCAAATCTGCAAGCTAGAATAAACAAAAACAAGTCAGAACTTTGCTCACTCTGATCCTTTGGCACAAAAGAAAAATGTCTTCAAAAATAAATTACATGAGCAAACTCCAACGCAAAATAAATATACTTTGTATATCACAAGTCCTTTCAAAGTGTACACGTACAAAAGGCAAAACACGATTGACGCAAAATCCAAGAATAGTTTCTAATGAATCGAAACACAGCAGTTCTACTTGTTCATATTGTTCTAGTATTTAATACATGTTTGTTTTTAGCACTTTTGATCGGTTTTATGTAGTGTAAAAAACAATTAACTTCAACCAGCAGGAATTTCTGTTATAGAAAAAGACTGTGTGTGTGTATTTTTCTGACAATAAAATTTTAAACTCGCACTTCAAAAGAACTACGCGGGTATTTCTTTAAACAAGAACCAGCGATAATTTTGGCCCGAGGATTGTCGTTTTTACTATATTTTTCACAATTTAACCTGAAACAGTTTTTAAATTGCTCTTAGTTTTATAAGTAACAATATATTGCTGTAGTTTAAAGACTTATTTTTAAGGCTCTCAAACAAAATCTGAGCCTGAGCCTGTTCTTAGATTTGGAAGATTTTAAGCCTTCGTCGGTTCATACAGGCCGGTGGAAACATCTCAAAATTGGTACAGCCACGTTGGATAAAATCTTCAAACTTTATTCACCTCTGAGAGGTAATTTACAGCATTTTTGAGGCCAAAAGTAGGCAGGCTGCTAAAAAACTATCTGTCAAAATTTTCCCTAGTTGGAAACAACGTGCATACGATTTGCAAGGTTTTTAGGTCAACCCCGTGCAGTCAATGTACGGTAAACTGTGACGGGCGCAAAAAATTACTGACAAAGTTCTAGGAACGGTGTAACCGGCTTGAAGAGTCAAACTAAAAACAGATGGCGTCCTCTATTAATCTTAGAGTATATTTTCAAGCACTGAAACTTTCACGTAAACTTTAAATAGCAGCAAATTATCAAGTCACATTCTCCCTAAATTCACAATTTGCTTCAGCAAGGTTATAGTTTTATTCTGACTAGTTTTTGTATAACAAATGTCAAATCAACTAATCTTCCATACCAAAAAAGCCTGAGTAGCCCGAGAAGACAAACCAAACAACCCAAGAATCAGTAATCTATAATGATTTCTCCTCTATATTAGATTTGTATTATATGTTGTGTAGTAGATGTTTCTCTCCGCCGATAAACTGTTGTATATTCTAAAACTACTCAGAGAGTCAAACAAATCAAGATACATGAAGTCAATAAAAAAATAACAGGTTTCACTTCACCCATGCCCATTATGGGCGTGGTCAAGAAATCCAAGTTAAAATTGTAATTAATTCTCTGAATGAGCGATTAAATTACACAATTTAAGGACTGATGAGTCAGCTGCCAAAAATACAAATGAAGCGGGTTGACACTCTCGGATCGACATTTACATTTGTATTTATAAATCTCTTCTCGCGTCTGCAAGGTGTTAAAACTTATTTCAGTTTGTGTCACTCAACTTTTTAAGCAGAAAGTAGAAGAAACTCCACGCGTCTTCTCTTCTAGAAACGAAGAAGTTTATCAGTGAAATGAGAAAGCTGAACTAACATAAGCTAAGTTTTTACTGCAAAACAGTGACGTTGATGATGAATAAAGTCAGTAGACCCGAATGAAATCTGGGAAGGATATTCAAGTTACAAAATGAACGGGACGTTTGCAAACTTGTCAGATCCGTTGAGCAAAATCCTTACATCACACGAAGGGCTGATGGCTGCGAGAACCGCATGGATGTCAACTGTTTTTGTCGCGTGTATAATTGGTAATGGAATACTGATTATTGTGACTCTGCGAAAGAAAAGG
The DNA here is from genome assembly GCA_025448195.2 of Parazoanthus atlanticus. Taxonomy (NCBI): domain Eukaryota; kingdom Metazoa; phylum Cnidaria; class Anthozoa; order Zoantharia; family Parazoanthidae; genus Parazoanthus; species Parazoanthus atlanticus. The sequence goes on along the minus strand of JAOEHT020063438.1, from coordinate 3,961 downwards.
TATCACAATATAACGAACTTTTTCAACCTTAACTTATCAATCAGCGACATTTTGAAGGTTGTGACATTTGTGCCCGTCTATTTGGTGTATTGCAAGAACGAAACTTGGCCACTAGGTCTTGCGGGCTGTCGTGCAACATATGTTGTCTTCTATACGAGTTATGGCGCTTCTGTGTTATTGCTGATGTGTCTCAGTTGGGAGAGGTACAATTTGGTGGTAAAACCTCTCAAAAAACAGGTAAGAAAGCAGTTTAAAAGTTGAGCTGGTGATTAACTTTCATTTAGATGAGCGTATTTTTGTTCAGTTTTGCCTTTGAGGCGTTTATGAGGCGTTCATAATATATACTTCCAACTTTTTGTTTGTTATCCATGCTATACGCTGGCACTGAAAGTGTCAAGTCTCTTAACGAAGTACTTACTTAAAATGATTTAGACAATTTCAGTTTATCGAATCCAAGAAACACAAATGAAACTGAAGTAAAGATTTTCTTGATGCGTATTTAGATTACTGTGTTATTTGACCAAGCAAATCCTTCCAAATAAATGACATTGAAAAGTAAAAGTGGATTAGATCACTTCTGCATTAAAAAATTCATAAAGGCGTTCTTAATAGTATATATGTTGAAATTTGCAAGCCAAATCTCCATCATTACCGTCAAACAGGAAAATAATAAATTTATCTGTTCAAAAGACGAATCTTAGGTCAACAAAGAGAGCTATAAAAGTTTTCAAAAATAAGGACTTTGGTTAAGTATACGACTTATAAGTTTCTGAGTCAGATTATTATAATTGAGAAGCCAAAATTGTCGATATTGCTTTTCTGATCGATCTGCAGGGTTCCTCGGGCAATGTAGTTATAGAAAATGTTTTGCCTTTAATTTGATTGCAAAGAATTGGCTTTTTGAGCTGACTAAGCTACAAACACGGGGTTACAAAAAAGAATGAAAATATAATTTCTTGTAGTTGTCGCTGCGAAAAGATTTAGTTGATCAAAATTTTCCCAGTGATTTTATTCGGAAATTAAAACGGTGTTTACAGCAATAGCCAATACCACTGAGTTTGGACTAATATTAAATATTTACCCAAACTTGACTCTGAGTTCGGACTCAGTTCGTATGTTAATGCTTTTAAAGAGTGAACTTTAGGACTACGAAAAATTACAAATTAGTACCCAAACATTTTTATTGTTATTGCATGGATTTTGATTTTTTATTATTTTCTCATAATATTGAAGTCTATAGTGTCATCCTTTGAAGTGAGTCTACCCGCCATCTTGCTGTCAGGTTTATAAATATATTACTGATTGGAAAAACTAAATAAAGATAATATTAATACAGATTTAGCGTGTCACGAGTGTTATGCAGGAAAATAGGACCTTGTATCTCTCAGTTCAGATTAACGATTTTCCGGTTACCAGTTTTTGAAATGAAAATTGTCTCTTTAAAGTCGATTGATAGCTTCCCTTTAAAAACTCAATTTCGGCGCTGCCAAATTTTCATTATCAAAGTAGGATTTGGTACTGAATACTTTATTTAATTATATCAGTTTGAAACAAATCTGCGAGCGAAGTCTAAAAGCGATATCCCTAATTCCGATTCTTAAAACTGATGTGAAAACTTTATGTACGTAATTTGAATGATAAAAGAAATAATATACTTAAAGATAAAAAATAGAAACTAGAGTTATACTGATTCAGCTATCAAAGCAAATTACGGTATTGAAAAATTCATAGATATTATCGAAGATACCCAAACTCGGAAAGTATTATCAAAAATAAGGATATCTGCACAAAAATTCCCTGTTGAACAACGTTACAGGAATATCCCCAGAGACCAAAGAATATAAAAGATATGTCAAAGTAGCCGCATTGGGGACGAGTTTCACTACTTGTTCGAGTGCCATGATATCGCCCTTAGGACTTACACAAAGAAGAGCCTTTTTTTTATAACTGAGAATCCCATTTTATCTGTTTTTGACTCTCAAGAGCTTATTCTGTTGTATAATTTCATTGAATGATATATGGTAATGTATTATTCAACTTGCCAGCAAATCTATAAGAGACATAATGGAGAATTATCAGTCTATTTTAATCAGAGAGCGATGGCCAGCATAAACTAGCTGGCCTGCTGCCTGCGCGCAACAACGACAATGAAAGATACAATTTTAGGAATAATTAAGCGTATGTTTTCAATGCCGCGCGTGCAAAAACAAAGAGGTTTAGAAATACTTTTGTAATGCACTATGCAGACAAGCAACAATCATAAATTGAAATTTAATATTTGATATTAACGTATTTTATCATTATATAATTATTATAATATAGTTAGGAATTCTTATAAGTTTGAATTTTTACTACATGTAATTACCACAAGTAATTCAGCTTATAGCTGCTAGTTGTGCTTTTAATAAACGATTATTATTATTATTATTATTATTATTATTATTATTATTATGTGATACATGAAATACACGCACCCGCATATAGCAAGGCTAATCGAGGTGGGGTTGTGTAAATGAAAGTGAATAAAGTACAGAATATATATATATAAACTACAAACTACAGTAGAATACTTAGTAGGTTAAGTCAGCCTAAATTTATTATACTTATGCTTATGTTTATGATTATGATTACACTTATGCTTATGATTATGATTGTGCTTGTGCTTATGCTTAAGCTTGTTCCACCAGTGAAAGCTAGCCTAAATAGCTCTTCTTTTTCGTCAATTGAACGTCAGTTGAGAAATCGAAGTTCCATGGCTCACTAAGCAGCGAACAACGCGGCGAATTGGCTTACGCACTGAACTGAAAACAACTCATTCTTAGATACTGAACTTAAACGCCTTTGATAATTTCTCAGGCAATCTGTCTTTGGGAATCAGAGATAAGAGAACTTATTTGTCCTGTTATACTTATGGCTCGCATATTATCAGTCATGTTTCGGCCGGAACACAGAGCAATAAATTCTAAAATTGGTTTTTAAAAACTGTATCGAACCTTGATGTTTTTTTCCGTGGGTTAAGATGTTTTCTCTTAAAACTCCTTGGTGAAATAACATAAAGCCGAACTTCTGTAAAAGAGAAACTTCAATGACTCAGCCAAGAAACAGCCCCATTAGTTTACAACATGTATCAGGGCAATACTGAAATAAATATCCGGTCGTTATAAAATGAACTCTGTACTCTAAGCATCTCTAAGTATCTGCTCTCTAACTGACAAATCAAACAATAATTAGAGATAATAGCAGTCAACATCTTAACACAAAACACAATATATTGAGGTGCATATTTGCTGTTCCACTAAACCCCAGTCCAGTTGCCCTGAAAAAAACCCCATGACCCCAGGGTCCGGTTGTTTGAAAGTGGGTCAAATTGGCAAATATTGAATTAAATTCTTCATATAGGGACGCCTAATTCTGTTCTTGTACAGTATTGTTGACACACCCCTGGGAAATCCTGGCGTTTAATATCCAGATCAAATTCCCAGCAACCCTTGCGCGCGATATTAGTTTTGCGCAATTGAAAACTTTCGGTAGATAGAGATTGTCATCTAAAATCCAGTTCCATCGCAAGCTAGTGAGAATTCTAATTATTCTAAACGACCTTTAACTTGATTTAAGTGTCAAGACATTAAGTGTGCAGCCGGCCGTGCAGAATGCAAAGTAGTGATTATTGTAAATTACAAGTAACTTATGTTTAATAATATATTAATGTTGGTCTACAGTTAGTTAATTGTATTTCTTCGATTGACTTGATTTAAGTGTCACGACACTAAGCGTGCACATTCGGGCGAGCAGATATATAGAGTAGTGATTACTCTAAACTATTTCTAACTTAAGTTTAATTGTCTACTAATGTTGGTCTACAGTGAGTAATTATGTGAAATTATGTCTGTGAAATCGCATTTCTAGGAGTTTGAGAGTAAATTATTGCATTTGATAGTCATTTAAAAATAAATTGACTTCC
>JAOEHT020063332.1:0-13710 GCA_025448195.2 Parazoanthus atlanticus | reverse complement strand
CAACTGACCCAACTGGCCCAACTTACCCAACCAATCCAACCAACCCAACTGACCCAACTAGCCCAACAGACCTAACCGTTACCCAACCAACCCAACTGACCCAACTGACCAAACTGACCCAACCGGCCAACTGGCCCAACTGACCCAACTGACCCAACTGGCCCAACTTACCCAACCAATCCAACCAACCCAACTGACCCAACTAGCCCAACAGACCTAACCATTACCCAACTGAACCAACTGGCCCAGCTGGCCCAACTTACCCATTTGGCCCAACAGACCAAACTGACCCAACCAACCTAACTGACCCAACTTACCCAACCAACCCAACTGATCCAACTTACCCAAATGTTGTGAGAAATTCCTTCAATTTGTATTTGTCGCGGACAAAACAGCTGACCCTGTGTGACAAGATGCGACTTTTGAGTAGATTTTCAAAACATCGAAATTCGGCCATTGTTCGCATTTAAGCAAAGGGTGGATACTCCTCTGCAAAAAAATCTTGAAGGAGCTAATATTAGAATAGCCAAAAAGTGACATATCTTACGTAGAATTACGCGTAAATCACAATGTTGATTCCTGGAAATTCTTGCGATTTTACTCTTACAAAGTCATAGGTTGTTATTTGGCCGAAATTCACTAAAAAAACGGTCCGTTAACACAATTATGGCAGGCTGCTCCTAAGAAACGGCGATTGTGACGATATCGAACCACGACTCGAATTAATGTACGCGTCAAGCTACGTAATATATGTACCATGTGTATCAAGTTGTTTGAGGCAGATTTCTAAAACATCGAAAACCGGCTATTTTGGGCATTTTAGCAAAGTGATGCCCCTTTGCAAAGTCTCCTCAAAAGGACCTGCAGAAAATCACTTGTATTTACCTGAATGTGAGTTAAATGTAACAATATTATTTGATAATCAGTATATTTGATCCGATCTCATTGTCTGTAACACAAGATTTGCAAATATACAAATCGACGTATTAGTAATTATGCAAAACAATATTTCTACAAAATTAAGAATTCAACATTTTTTTAAAACAAAATTCAAAATATTTGGTCAAAATATTTTGAGAATATAATAAAACAATCAGCGTCAAAACTTCAGAAGAATGGACAACTCCTGGACATTTTGGGAAAGTTCTGGACCAACTTTTTAATGAAATTGAGGGCAACTTTTTGGCAACGCGTTCACATTGGTTTCCTAAATTTCTAAAAGACGAGCTGTCGATGAAACCCCACCAAGAAAAAAGTCAAAACTGAAAGCGTTAAATAAGGTATTTGCATTGGGTCGTCGTGATCTTTTTGCTTGTTATTTTGCCATATGGATACGGGACAATACTTACAACCTCGTTCCCAGGCTCTTCCCTCTCCCGAAAGAAAGACCCTGGTCGGGTCTGGTCACGTGGCACCCAAATTCTGGGTGGTAACAAATAAAATCAACGTGCATCTGCGTTTGTTTTGATGAAAATATAATATTTTCCCCTCTACACTTGACTAAATAAGAACGAAAATCAATCTGAAGTACATCTTCCACGTTTATTCTATTTGTTAGCACCCAGAATGTGGGTGTCACGCGACCAGACCCAACCAGGGTCTTTCTCTTGGGAGAGGAAAGAGCCTGGGAACGAGGTTGTACTTGTTAATCAAGTAATGGAAAAGCTGCAGGAGGAACTAATGACTGCCTGAGACCCTAGCTTACAGTACTTCGTTGCAAGAAATAACTGGTCACAAACGCCAACTGGCTATCGTCTTTACATATAAGTAAATATATCCAGGAAATCGCAAGTTGAATTTTAATTAAGCAATTGGATATTAAGTTTTCCCAGTTTGTGTTAGTAGTAGAGAGATACAGAGAGTATGCAACCAGACCGCGAAGTACTGTCTACTGGAACTAGTGGAAGGCCATTTGTAAATGACGAATATCCTGGGAAATATCTATTGGACGCCGGAAATGACTTCAACACTGTTGTTGACAACTCACAGGCATAGCCGATTGCTACAAACACGGAACAAGAAAAACGGTCTTGCTTTGGCTCCACACTATCGAAACATGGTACGATTTTCAGTAATCTCATTCCGTCTGCTCTGTACTTCACTCATAAATACATCCGAACATTGGTTGCATTAATTCGAAATCAATCACAGCAAAACAATGTTTGATAATTCAAACTGTTTTTCTCCAAGCTGAAAGGGATACACCAGCAAATTATTCACCGATTTATATGGTGTGAATTTTCCATCAAACTTGGTTATTAAATACTTTTACTTGTGCTACATTGTTGTAAATTTATTGAATTGGCATAGTCTGTGAATAAAATTCTGTCGCCACGTCTTACGAGTAATGAATTGCAGTCTGCTTGCTTCTTGCTGTCGTAACTATCATTTGACCTTTAATATATCCAATTCCCTTAATACTTGCTAGAAGTTTTTTATATAGCAAGTAACAAAGTTGATGTTTTTTCCAGCAACTTTTCTTGCATACAAGAGCTGCATGAAAACTCAATGCTGACCGTGTTCGGCTTTTGTTTTGTTTACACGAGTTAATATAAATATCAAAGCGAGATCTACACGTTACATGTCTATATTTTACCTGTACTGAGCCATGATTATCACTAGGTGCGCAGAAAGTTGTCAATTCGTCTACGGTTCCCTCATCTTTGGATTCATTCAACTCCACACGTGCGTGGGTTGTCTGTGGTGCTGAGAACAACGATCGAAATTTACCAGCAAGAAAGGACAACTTCGCCTTTATAAAGTTTGTAACGTTATCTATGAGTGATATGATATCACTGAATGCAATTCCAAGCAGGATTTATTTCGTGATTGTTTCGTGGTTTGTATAGCAGATTGTATAGAAATTTGTATAGCAGTTTGTGCGCAGCGACGCCTCAAGTTGGATCAAAATTTGAGCTCCAATAAAGGTTTTAGTGTGACTAAATTGCCCGCTTTGATTTACTAGTGTGTGGGCTGCATGCTTTGGAGCTCTATAGCAATGAAAGCACAATAAAGCAATGGTTACTTATCGAAAAGGAAGCAAAACAGCGCCACAAATCTGCTTGGCTTGGCACTTATACACGAGTTTTCAAGATGGCTGGCTGGCTCAACAGAAGTCACGTGATTTGGAAAACACATGTGATTTGGATTAAATTAATATCTGTCTACAATTCAATATCCACGTTCTACAAAATTGTTTCGTATTAAATATGACTTAAATATAATCAAATAAATTGACTTTTCTTGGAGTACTGAATCAAATTTGTTTTGTGCTGTAGCTTTATATTTTGTTCAAAATAGAGAAGAAGAAGAAGAAGAAGAAGAAGAAGAAGAAGAGGAAGAAGAAGAAGAAGAAGGAAACAAACAATAAATTAAATAATCGTTAGTCATCGAACCTCACGCAACAGAAGCGTTTAAAAACGTACTTCGTATAAGGCAATATATTTTGATATGGCCACGTTACCGTTGCGTGTTACTGTTGCTTAATACCCATTCACGAGATTACCTTATTGTTGGAAATTAAAAAAGGATCACAACAAGGTGGCCAAAACTAAGATAGGATTTAATTAACGCGGTTTGTTAGGATTTACGTGTTTAAGTGGATTTAATTAACGCGGTCTCGACGCTCTGTTGCAGTGACTGGCCCGGGGGGAGACTTCCCCTAAAAAAAGTGGGGGGTGTTCGGGGTCTTGCTATCTTTTAGCGTATCTCTACGGGATTGCTATCTTTTATGGTTCCATATTAGGCCGACCAGCTGTGCTTCCCGGTGAGATCAAAACAACAATGTCATTCAACACAACTTGAAGTTTAATATTACACTTTTACAGCATCAAATAAACAATTCATAGCTCGGTTAAAGCAAGGATGGGAAGAAATACATGATATCATCGGCAACACTTGATCCATCCATCCATTGGGCATTGAATTCCTTCATCCGCATTCGTTGAATTATTTCAATGAACGAATGGATCAAAAATGGTGTAAAATAATATGGCTTTAATTAAAAATTACAACAATTAAAGGGGATTTAATTAAGGACGTTTTCCAAAAAATTGATTAATTAACTCCTTTTTTAATTTCCTACAATAAGGTATAATCGGAAGTTCACGTTCTCTATAAACCCACAAAATTGCAGGAGCTTTTCACTGTTTTCAAAAGAAGACGATGGAAAGGTAACCAGCTGGATGCAATCCACGTAAAGTTATTGTACTATGTAAATCCAAGATGGCGGACATGTTGTGAAACGACCGTTGCCATAACAACCATTCTTAATTAAAACTTGATCGTTGTCTTGGAAAGTAATTAGCAAAGCCAATACTTGCACGCCAGATGACCACCTTTTATCTGAAGCCATTTTGAAAATCATGGGGAGTCCAATTAACCCCCCCCCCGACCCCCAATAAACGTTGGTGTTTCTCCAAAAGGCCCAAATGTTGAAGTGTTAAGCAATGGTAACTCCACAGCATTTGGTTTTCAATTGACGAACAACGAAACAAAACTCGAGTCAAAACTTTTCAGGGACAATTTATCCTATAAATGAGGTGTCTGAAAACCCGAAATAACTACATAGAGCTAATCTAGTCGGGTGCCCATGCCCCATCTAGAAATGTCAAAATTACGCACTGATGCAGGCTTTTGATATCATAAAAACCATCACAGCACTTACGTCATGCCGGTTCAATGACGATGATTTAGCGTCACATTGATTGGTTCAATACTTTTATCATTGTCACAACGAAACATCTTTCAAGCGTTCACGACTGATGCAGGTTTTGAACGCCTCTAGACGTTTCTCAGGACAAAATTATTACCTCAGTCTCCGTAAAACACAAGATCAGCCAACAAAAGCCAACAAGTAAGTGAAAGTCGTAAACCTTATATGCAGCCCTTACGATAACTTGCATCACGTCTATAACTTTATTAGCTGGAAGTGAAGTACGAGTCCACGCGGTGACTGGTCGGTTCGAAAAAAAAGCTGGCTTAGTAAGCTAAATATGTGGATTGGTTTAAAAAAAAGGTGGATATAGTATGATTTTCGCCGTAAGGTTTGGAGTAAAAAGCTGACGTTTCGATCGTAACCCCTTCGTCAGAACATTTTTTCCCTGAGGAGGGAAGGACGAAGGGCTAACGGTGGAAACGTCATCCAGCTTCAGACACTCAACCTTGCGGTGAATAACGCACCATATCAACCGACTTGTTGAACAAACCCATATACATAGAAACAGTTGTGTGAAAGGCTTACGAGCACTTATGAATACTGTATGGCTGGTTCCCTTCCAAGGTTGATAGTTATTTTAATCGAATATAATATCTAAATAAATAGAGATATATTTACTGAACTTGCAACGCAAGCTAATTTTGTATATTGGTCTATAGATACATGTATTTTTTTCCAAAAACGGAAAGATATTCTTGTAATATGGATGTCATGTTCACACAGAAGCGAATTAGTTCGATAACGAAAAATAGCTATCAACCGAAAAAATCAGATCTCTAGAAAATCAGAAGAAATAAATTGGCGTTTAGAAATGCGTCATAAATCTATTTTTCTCTACAAACGTTCTCAGCAAATGTCGAATCGCTCAAAGACACTACAAATTGCCTTTAATATAACCCTGATAATTGTCTTAGATTGTATCTATTTTTCCGAAGCACAGACACAACAGAAACATATCAAAATCGATAACAAAAACTCACAATATTTTGTGCAAAAGCACTGATAAGGCCTAAGCCTATAATCACACGCGTGTTGTAAGGACGCTGAAGCTGAATTATTTGCATAAACGTTAAGAAAAATTTAAGCTTTTAAGCTCTGCACGATCAATGCTAACAAAAATTGAACTGTTTTGACAGTGTTTTAAGCTCGTGACTAAATATCCTAAAGCCAACTAGCTTATTTCTTTCGGAGTTAATATTTTTTCATGAGCACAACGTCCCAGATTTGTGCGCGGCAAATCCAGAGAAAAGAAGAAGAAACAAGTTGTCGATACAAAATTGATAGAAACATTGATTTAAGTGAATGCGAGGACCCCTTTTATACGCGTTTAATGTTTCTGGTCAGTGCTTACATGGGATTTAGGCACCGCATGAACATTTTTCAATATTCATTGTTTTTAATAGAAATACTTGACAAAAACTAAAATTGATCGCCTGATCGAGATTTTGTTTCAGCGTACATCACTCGCTACTCAACTATATGAGGTCCCAGTATTTTTTCTTGGCCTCATTTTCTGGGGAGCTTATCAGTTTCGGGAAAGCTTACGATTGATGTTTGGCTGGGATAATGGCATTTAAAGGAGATAATGGTCATATAATGAAAAATTTAAAAAATAGCACCAGCTTTCCGAAAGTGCAAACTCTTAACAACAGAAGTTGAAATGAACAGCCGCAACAACCACATTGCTCCTAGGTTTGGCCAGGCAAAACCTTACTGAGCATGCGCTCGGCCATTTTACCCATGGAGACTTAACAGCAACCGTGAACAGCTGTTTCGCCCTAGTTTAGCCTCACCAGCATGATATAGCTGGTCTCCAGAGGCGATTGTAAATCTGAGAGCCTTAAAAACAATTCCCAAGCTTTCGCTTTTTCCACTTTGCGAAAGTGGTTGTAAAGAAACATATCAATTTCCAGCGACCCTATAAGCGAGTCAGATTACAAAGACCAATACAAATAGAATAGATCAGTTATATAACTTATAAAGAAATAAGTCATAAGTGATTGTATAAGAACAAGTTAAGCTGCATTGCCGTAAAATGAACGGAAAAACAAAGGGCTTCGGCGACGAAAAATGAATTTGCCTTGACGAGGAATTGTATTTGTAAGAAAGTTTTGGCAAGGTCTGAGTTAAATATTCGGTAAAACATTAATGTTATCACCAAACAGCGGGTAATCAATTTCTTTTTCGTTATTCTTTCCTTGTGAATTGTTGTAAACATATAGTGTAAATATTTTTCACGGCTATATAAAAGTAGGTGGGTGTGGCGGATGTCAATTTCAAGGCAACATACGACATATTCACGAACAGAAGAGAAACCAGTATTAGAAACAGACTGAAATATTATTTTTTTTATCGGCCAGTTATTATCTCAATTGTTTGATTAAGATAAGAATTCAAATAAAGTCTTCTTTGATGTCTACAGACAAAGAGCTCAGAGTCATTTGTTACGGCAATTGATAACAAATCGAAGGGCGGTCTTGACTAAAACTTCCGCGATATCAACAGTATTTTGAGAAAGGAGAAAGAACCGTACTCGCATGCCAATTGGAAAAGCGATAGTTATCACACTATTTTCAAATATTAAATACAGGAAACACTATAAATGAAAATAGTAGATAAAATTATTTGTTGAAATATTTTAGTAATTCAGATGTATTTAACTGGGATGGAACGGCACAGTTTGAATACGAACTTAATTAACTCCGTCTGCTAAGTACAATTCAGGTTGAGTGCTCATGCAGGAAATCACTTGCTGAGCTGACGGCACTGAAACATTTTTCATTAACTTGACTAGGATGTTGGAGTAACATAAAGAGTGTGAATTGAGGAATTGATGGTGGGCTGTGTGGACCATTGACACATCTCCGTTACGTTATGAAAACAGTGCACTATACCACAGTGAAACGGGTAAGAATAACTATCTATTTTTCAACATGTACATCATAGTAATAGTTTAGTCCTACTGCGAGTTCTCTGCAAACCGCGTTTCTGTCATGTTGTGATGCAGCTGTCGAAGTTTGGTTTGTTTAGTCCCAGGTAGCTGTATATTTAGGCTACAATGTGTTCAAATTATTGCGCGCACTACTGCGGTACAAATCTGTTTATGTGTGTCCGAAATTCAATCGGTTACTGCAATGTTCTTTTTCGTTTGTAAACCTTTAATAACTTTCTCTCTTATTGTCACGACATTTGCAACTGAAGACACCCAGTTGGTGACGTTGTATTCAACCCTATGCGTTTCAAAAAATCCAAATTGGAGTTTGCGTACGCGTAGTACTGATTTAGATTTAGATCAGGATTTAGGTTCAATAAATGACAACATGTAGGTATTCTATTAAAAATAATTTTACTACATCGGTTCTGTTCAAAACACAGAAGGCCCATACGGCTATAAATGATTCGAATCCGAGATACAAAATTCTTTATGGGAAGGTATAAAATACAGAACTTTCTATGGGAATTTCGATTTTGTAATTTTTCTTATCCCAGGCGTCTTTTCTGCGCGTTTTCATGTCACGTCGCGCGCAACTAAGTACCAGTAACATAACACATACGAAGTCGTTAACGATAACGCAGCTGCCTATCTTACAGAACTACCAGACCCATATGCTTCAAAACGCAAGCTAAGATCTGGCGCTAAGGCACTTCTCAAAGTTCCTCGATACAACCTAGAGACATATGGCTACAGGGCCTTTTCTGTCTGTGGCCCTAAACTATGGAACGCACTTCCACTCAAGGTCTGAAGCAGCGATTCCACTGCAACCTTTGTAAAGAACCTAAAATAGTTTCTCTTTAGAAAAGTATTTTATCAACCAGTCAGAGAGTTTAAAATCTGTACTATGCATATTTTTGCTCATATTTTTTGGTTGTTTGTATATGCACAGGAGATCTGATTAGTATTTTAATAGAACACTTTTTGTAATACTTTTAGTACATTTCATGATTTTGTAAAAGCGCTTTTGAGCTTTTAGAAAAGAGCGCTGTATAAATGTATAGATTTAATACATTAGATAACTCCCTGCCGGACTACCTCCCCGACCCGACCTTAGTGACTCTGTCACACAGGCTACAAGATTCAATCGAAAGTCTCCATATTTCGAAAAAGCATAGCACAGCCGGTTAGTACTTACCCGATATGTTAAAAATGTTTGGATTTATATCCGGGGAGGGGGGGAGGGGAGGTACTCCTATAGTAGGAGGTCGGGGGTGCTCGTCGTATTTTAGAAACAACAATTTCACTGTTTTCAAAATAATTTCAATATTCCCCAGCTAGTACGAGCAGTTTTTGTCTCGGCTCGCCAAGTACAATGCCAAATTATCTGCCCAACCATTTCTACCCATTATCAAGCTGAGAGTGAAAAAAAAGATAAGGGTCGTTGTGTTTTATTGTATTGCATTTGCATTTGGTGGGGTCGGGGTAAGTTATAAGACTTAAGATCATTTGTATCAATTTTAGGGTTGGGACGGGGATGGGGTGAAGTTTCTTAGTCAAACTCTTAGGAATCAGGTTTTATGCCTCGTGATCTTGCGACAGTTCTTCATTCGGTTCACCGCTAGTGCATTTTACTCAGTTTACTGCTATCCCCCCCCTCCCCCCCCCTGGGGGTTACACTTTGTGATTCACTATTAAAGATGTTACTGCCCAATCGTGTCTCCTGTCATTCTTCTAGCCCTAGTAGAGTTTGATCAGTCGCAAATGAATTGGTGTTTTGACTTTAGTAAGATCAAACCTGATCACTTACTTTACGAGGGTAACATATGAAACAATTTTAACAATTTTATAACTTCATTGGTGACAGAAATTCAAAATTCAAGAAGCTTGAGACAAAACGTGAAAATTAAATTTGTGGTTATGTAGACGACGAAAACATCGGAACATATATTTAATCAACATTCGTTCTGCTTCAAAATTAAGGCTCCTATAATCCCTGCAGTTCACATACTCCTTTACACAGAACGAAATGAACTAATTCATTATACAAACAAGACGCTACATAGCTTAACTCGGGCCTTACCGTGTGCTTGGTAATTAATAGATTGAAACTAAGCAGAGTATACATCACTACAATTCGTACAACATTCGGAAAGGAAATATGAACCAGCATGCTAGCAGTGGAAATGAAACAGAAACCGAATTGCAATGGCGCATAATGACCTGCAATTCATGTGGTTATATGCTATAATGTTTCTGAATTTTGTTAATATATTTTGTTTCGTTTTGAAGTGAAAAGACAGAAAAAATAAACTGGAAACTTTATTTACTTCAGGGAGAAAAAAGAGAAGATCAAAACGCGTCCGCCGGGACTCGAATTCAAAGTCCGAAACATTAACCACTGTATCATTAGTCTACACTACATAACGCATGCACAGGAAAAAAAATTGAAGACAAAAAATAAAAATAATGAAAAAAACGGAGCCAAAACCATGACTTGGGCGCCTCCCAGCCCTGGGTAACAGACAGACAGACAGACAGACAGACAGATAGAGACAGACAGACAGAGACAGATAGAGACAGAGAGAGACAGAGACAGAGACAGACAGACAGACAGACAGACAGACAGGCAGAGACAGAGACAGAGACAGAGACAGAGACAGACAGACAGACAGACAGAGAGACAGAGAGAGACAGAGAGACAGAGACAGAGACAGAGACAGACAGACAGACAGACAAACAGAGACAGAGACAGAGAGACAGAGAGGTAGAGAGAGAGAGACAGAGAGAGACAGAGTCAGAGAGACAGAGACAGACAGATAGACAGAGAGAAAGAGAGAGAGAGAGAGAGAGAGAGAGAGAGAGAGAGAGAGAGAGAGAGAGAGAGAGAGAGAGAGAGAGAGAGAGAGAGTAGAGACAAAAACCAATCTAATACTAAAAAAGATTATAATGCGTGAGAAGGCAGTTGACCGAGTACAATACCTTTATAAACCATCTCAAAGTTGAAGGGTTCTCCAACAAAAGTGACAACTAGCTGTTTCATAACAATCATTAAGCAGAGTTCTAACACGGACACACCTGCAAATGTGACATTGAAAGTGAAAAATTTAACAAACACTTGTTGATTGGTGTTCTGTGGAAACTTTGCTTGGAATTTACATTTACTCAATGAAACTACATTCTGGGGTATCGCCAGGGGGGTTCATCGGGTGTGAACAAACCCCTACAAACTCTCTTAGATAAAATGCAAAATTCTCCCAGCCTATTAATACGAAATGTAAGGAGACAAGTAATGAGAATTACGCAACTGATCATTAGTGAAAAGGTTAAGGAGAATTTAGCAATACAGTAGTCTCCAGTTATCTCGAACTCGGTTGTCTCGAATCTCTCCGTATCTCGAACCAAATCCCATTTCCCTTGGCCTCTATTTTATCTTTAATTAACCATCATTTATGTCGAACTCCCGTTATCTCGAATTTTTTTTCAATTCCTTAAAGAGTTCGAGATAGCCGAAGACTGGTGTATGCTATTTGGTCTATTTGGAACTGAAAGGCTTTTCATGAACTTTTGATATCTAAATATTAATGATATAGGTGCTGTTCTATTGTTGAAAAATTACAATATTTGCTCCAGATGTTAAACAATTTTCTAAGACTAGAAATCATGGGGAACTGAAAAAGAAATACGCTAACAAAATATACATTTGAACAGTTGGTATCAGATATATTTTTGGTCTTGGTACTAACCACAAAGCATTACAGCTTTTGAATCCATGCTTAGTCTCCCCTGTGACTCCACAAGATCGGAAGCTTGTAAAAATGGATGTTCAGGTGCCAGGCTGCACACTGGAAAGGACTAGTTAATAGCAACATCAATCAGTGATTGTCTGTGATTTGATTTTGAGCACTGCTCAAGGATTACCGTTTTCAATCAAGAACTGATGTAATGTGTTTTCTTCATTCTTGTGAAACAAAAGTACGCATTACAGTTTTTTTCTAAAATTTTCGTATATATTATTACGGTAACACTAGCATGGGTTTCAAAACAAGGCGTCGCGCGTCGCAAGCGACGTTTACAAGCCTCATTTCACCACAGTTTTACTCTGTCTGTGCGAGTATATCTAGCCCCCAATAAACCTCCAGCTCCTACTCTGTCTGTTCCAACTCCTACTAGTTCATCTTTTTGAAACCCCTGGCTTGAAAACACGAACACTGATTGCAACAAAAGTAACTTTGATATTATATCCATTTGATTATGCGTGATGAAAACCTTAGTGAAAGCAAACATAGACCACTTTCATAATATGCCCCAGTGACCATAAGCAAAAACTTTAAGTCGAGGTCAAGTTCCAAGTTGTCATACGTTTGCTGTATTTCCGTCTATCTGGCCTCGACTCAAAGTTTTTGTTCATTGTCACTGGGGTGTTTTTTGAAAGTGGTCTATAAATTCTCTATTAAGTCTCTAGCAACGGCTAGCTCTGTAATAAAGCATTCTGTTGCTGGGCAGGGCCGTAGCCAGACCAAAATGTTTACCCAGGCAATATCACGAGGAAAAAAATAACAAAAGAAAAAAGGTCAATTTAAATGAACAGCCAAACAGCTAAAAAAAATGTCAGACAAGGCTTATAATTAATTCCATAAGGCATCGTAGAATGGAGATTTTTTTCGAATTTTGTGGCCGTCGTCGTTTTGTAATACAAGGGATGTTCACTAGGTGTTTTCTTGATAACAGGGAAAAATGCAATGTCTGAACTGTGCTTTGAAAATTGAGTGCAAAAGAAGGGCGTTTGTACAGACTGAACAACTGTAACCTTCCAAATGAATATCTCTTGTTCAATCACTGGGTGTCAGCAAGAATGTCAACGTTTTATATTCAAAACTGAAGGTGTTATTAATATTAAACTCAAAATCAGTTGTCAAATCCCAAAAGTTCCTTCTATGAAAACGAGGCGGCTTGGTCGTTGAAAGCCGCTGTATATTTTGTGGCATCGTAGACATTTAAAATGTTCTTTTGGGAAAGAAATATTCTTAATGTAAAAAAGGCACGAAAATTTAAAAAAAAAAAAATCGGTGTCAAAATTTTTACTGAGGCAAGTGCTTCGGTTCGCCTCATACTGGCTACGGCCCTGCTGGGATACAAAACTTTCAAAAACAGTAGGTACAGAGATCGAAAACTGAAAGGAGTATTCGATGAATGGTTCAGGTATGTGAATTAAATGCTATAAAATTCACTAAAAAACAAATTGATATTTCACAATCAAAAGCTAATCAGGTTGCTAAGGTGTCCGTAGTTCCACCGCGCACACCTCAGTGGAATAAGCCTGGTATATCTTAGGAGGTCTCGATCGAAAGGTGTAGCTTTTGTAAATGGCTATAACTTTGTTACGTTTTCCTCGATTTGAATCAAACTTTCGCAAAAAATACACAATTTCTCAAGAAATAGGTTTAACAATTGGAGTGTGATATTGGAGCAATTTATATCTAACCGGACCTCCCTATTTGAACAAAATCTGTCGTTAAACAAATATAAATGTTGCTAAAACTGCTTCTGTAACCAGGTGGTTGCATGTATAAAATATAAAGTAGATTTATATATTGTTGCTCTGGTTAAAAATTTGAGATTAAAAATCTTTTGAGTCACTCCCAGCGTTTCAGCTGGCCTCCAACCTTCATCAGAAGAAAGTGATAAGAAAAGGTCCAGCCAAAACGTTGGGACACTTAAAAGATTTTTAATCTTAAATTTTTAACCAGAGCAACAATATATAAATCTATTTTATATTTTACACAAATATAAATGTTTTATTTCCAAAGGGGCGAGGTTTTGACGCGGAAAAATAGATTTCTGTAAATACCTAGAGAATATATCTGGTAGTTGATTTGGATTGTGTTTGTACAAGCAATTCAGAAACGTGGTCCTGTACCTGCCGCACAAGTAACTGTTCTAATTATATAACTGGTCAGTAAACTCTATAGTATTGACCAAATTATTATCTTTTTAATTGTCCAATTAATAATTAATTGGATAGTTTCTTCAAAGACTTTCATATGGAAATATGAGAAGT
>JAOEHT020063233.1:0-13712 GCA_025448195.2 Parazoanthus atlanticus | reverse complement strand
ACCACAGGGATCCCGTAAAGAATAGTGTTGCTGCTCGCTTGGAAGCTCGCAGCAACTCACTTGGAAGCTCGCAGCAATTATTATTATTGGACTTTTTTGGCTACTACTCAAACAGTATGCAATAAATGGTGATCACTATAGTGTAACTGTGTAGATATTAACTTATCTTGACATTTCTGTTCAGATATAACGACAACCAGCGAGCCCAAGATGCCCTCAATCTGACAGTGTTCCACTGGGGAGTCCACGGATGGATCGTGTACACACTGGTTGGCCTTATCCTCGGATTTCTTGCTTACCGTAAGAACATGCCAATGACAATGCGTTCTTGTTTCTATCCTCTCCTTGGCGACAAGATCTTTGGCATATTTGGCGACATCATCGATATTCTATCTGTTGTGTGCACCATGTTTGGTGTATGCACAAGTCTCGGGCTGGGAGTGATTCAGCTGAACAGCGGACTTCATCGCATGAACTCTGACATCCTAGAAAACAGGCAAAACCAAGTGATCATCATCTGGTGCATCACAGCACTCGCTACTATATCTGTCATTAGCGGTGTAAAGCTTGGTATCCGGCGCCTCAGTGAGATCTGCTTCTCCCTGGGAATGTTCCTGTGGCTGGTGGTGTTCTTCTATGATGAAACCTGGTACCTTCTCAACGTGTTTGTGCAGACGTGTGGCTACTACTTGCAGTGGATCGTTCAGCTGGGATTCCACACTGACGCCTTCGCTCAGCTCGGAAATGCTCCTGATAAGAAGGAAGCACCTGGCTGGATGGACGCATGGACCATATTCTACTGGGGATGGTGGATCGCGTGGTCGCCATTTGTTGGAACATTCATCGCCAGAATCTCAAGAGGTCGTACCATCAAAGAATTTATCACTTATACCCTGACAATACCGGTAATATATTCAATCATGTGGTTCTCGGTATTTGGAGGCGCAGGAATTCGAATGGAACGCGAAGCAGCCAACAATAACATCACCTGCAGTTCACCATTAGGAGGCGGAAACTCCACAGAGTCGCTTCGTGGTCTGTACCGCCTGTCCTGCCGTCCCTCAAGCAGCATGTGGTTTGATGTGATGGAGCAGTATGGAGGACTGGGATCCTTCCTTTCTGGGATGTCTATCGTTGGTCTGGTATTATACTTCGTAACCAGTTCAGACAGCGGTTCTCTTGTGATTGACAGCTTGTCGGCCAATGGACACCCAGACCCCCCTGTGTTGCAAAGGATCTTCTGGGCGGTAACAGAAGGTGCCACCGCCACCGCTTTGCTTTGGAGCGGGGGTTCGAAAGCTCTGGCTGCCCTGCAAGCAGCTTCCATTTGCTCAGGGTTGTTCTACACCGTCATCTTGAATTTTGTGTGCGTGGCACTATGGAGGTTACTGAAGATAGAGGCTGGTGATATGGCTCCCAACGGACCTCAGTTCTCATTTGGCATCCTTGACATTTTCTACAAGCCCACTGCCATACGACTGGCGAACCTGGTCGTGGCAATCTTTGCACCCTGGTGGCCCATGGGAAACGCCGCTAGCAAGCTATATGGCTCAAACCGCTGGGTCTCGATGCTTCTGTTAGCCATTCCATTTTATAGCTGGATTCTACTTGAAGCACTGCAACCGCTGGAGACTGGACTGGCCTATGTCGGATGGGCTGTCTTGTTCGGCTTCTTTGCCTATGGCACCGGCATCCGGGCCCAGATGCGTGAAAAGTTTGGTATAGTGGGCAACATGGCAGAAGATTTCTTTGCTGTGATGTTGTTGTACCCGCTTGCAGCCATGCAGATGGAGGAGCACATGATGCATTCGTTTCATCTCCCCAGAGATGTTATCGAAGCTGGTACCGCTAATAACGTGGCGCTGGATGCCATCACCAAAGAGGAGGAATCGTTTACGGGTATTCATAAGAGAGCACTAACAGATGAGTACAGTCACAACTCAACTGTTTAAAGAAGACAGTTACAAGGAACTTGGTATATACTTGACCTGGCTAAATCTTTGTTGAGAAATAATTTTAGAATTATATTAGATACATGCGTAGATTAAAACGGGACTGGCAGTGGTAAGAATCATTAAATAGCCAACACAGTTAAGAACTACAGACAGACCGACGGTCACATGAGCAGATAGCCGGTAGTAGACTGGATAGAAAGACAAACAAAAACAGCCGCAAAAAGGAATTGAAAAAGGCTTTTAACGGAATTGAATATCAAGGTTTTCTCTTTTAAAAAGTTATTTTAGCCCCAAAGCTTAAACACAATTTGAGTGTGATAGACGAGTAACTCTTTTATATGTATGCTCTGAATTAAGATTGTGTATCCCAGTTCCAGCGTTAAATTTTGCATTTGCAACCATTGTAAAACAAAAATATTGTTAGTTTAGAAAGCCTTGCCCATGAGCAAGGACAGTAGTTTTAAACAAATGTTGTTCAGCAGTCATTATCCGACATGGTGTTGCTACTGAGGTATTGTAATTATAAGGGATTTCATGGCTAAGTAACTTGAGCAGTAATAAAAAACCATTTTTTGTCTTGCTGTGTTGATGAAATCCATTCTGTGCGTTGGCTGCGTGAATGGTGCAACATGATCTTGGCTTGTGTTAAAGGTGAGTTGTGAATATTTTCGTTAAAAACCGTTTGCAGATTGCTGCCTTGTGACTGTGTTCTAAAACTAATCACATCATGTCACTTCCTACTTTTGTGAAAATTAATATTGATCAAGGCAAAAAAAAAATCGTGGTTTCGGTATCGTCTTTTCAAAAAGTTTCCTAAGATTTGAGTTGTCTGTTTCCCAAAGAACTTAAATTATGAACGAGTTTACCACAAATACTCTCATTGTAAGTTACGCAGAACCGTGTTTCCCTGCCGGCAGTTCTGAGGTGAAACACGCAATACTTTTCATCTACATGTACCATAATTCACCCTCGTATTCACTAACAGCGACTGAGTTTGCATTTTAACGATGTCTGTGTGTGTGTGTGTGCATGTGTGTATGTATGTATGTATACTTACATGTGTGTTTTATGCGTGTTGGCGCTAATTGATGCAATGTGTCAATCAGGTCACCGCCCGCGTGTTTTTCTATTCATGATTTTTTCATTGTTCATTATTTTTTATTTACTATTGGTCTCACACGTCGGCTCGGCACACTCGGTTCTTGCTTGATGAAAAAATATGAAAAAAATACTGAATAATTTGAAAAACCTCGCAGCGATTTTCTGGAAGTGGCTGACGAGAAACATAAAACAATTCTCACTGGCCTAATAAAAATCCTTACTTCTTCAATGAAATGCATAACAAGTGGGATTCCTTTGCTTTGGTCTAAATGATTTTTTGATAATTATGCAGTTGCACTTAGGGGCTGTTTACAGCTCGGGTTCGAACATCAACCCGGGTTGAAAAAATTTTGTTAACAGCCTGACCCGGGTCAACCCGTGCTTTTGCTCGGTCGAAAGACTGGTTTCGATATTTTTGGAGTTTGTTTTCGGGGATATTTTGGAGGAAAATGGCCGACAGAAGGCAAATTGTTGTGATACTGTCTGTGATCCTTTCTTGTTTGTGTGCTTTGGCTCAGTTCCACGGAGTTTTGTGGATAATCTTAATGCAGCAGCAGAGAATGTAACTGCTAGCCCAAAGTGAGGCAATACTTGATGTCAACAAAGCCACAACAAGACTTCGAAAGTTGAATAATCGGCACGCCAGAAGAAACTCCATTGCTGTTTTATATTCCTTCATAAAGTCGATAAGCTGCTCGACCATTCGATTTGACCACTGAAATTGAGTTAGTTTGATTTTCCCTCGACAGCGCGAGCATCTCTAGAACTGGAAGCCGTGACAACGCGCGGGAAATTTTCAATTGAAACATTTTGCGCATGCTCAGTGTCATTAACAAGCGTGAAGATTCCAACCCGGACTCAAATTCACCACCACTTCACATGGACCCGGGTTAAGTGAACCCGTGTTTACATGGAATTCCAACTCGCCGAGTCGGGTCAACCCGGGTATCGAAACGGGCTAATTACCCGGCAAGAAGGGTTGACCCGGGTCAGACAACGGGTTCATGTAAACAGTTACAGGCGTTTGACTGGAGAAGGGCTGACCCGGGCTGGCGACCTGATCCGGGCTGGCAGCCGACCCCAGTTCTCTGCCAATCCGGGTTCATGTAAACGGCCCCTTACTCAGCAGTATTGTGACGAAAATCAAGCTGTTAACAATCTGCAACCTTGTAATCCTGAAACTCTAAATTTGTTTTAAATGTATCCTTACCGACTTGAGTAAGCAGCGGACTAGTAGTGGAATTTGCGGAGCGCAGTTATTCACGTATCGGGGTTCTATTCTCTCGATCATAGAATATAACCGGGTTTGATGGAAATACAAGGGAGAAAGTCAAAAATATCCGGACTTGTCACGAGTGACTTCTTCTGAATAAATCTTTACACTTGTTTATTTTTTTAAAAAAATATGTTTTCCAAAAACATGTTTTCGTTTTTGAAGTAATATTATTTCTATCGTTTTATCTTAAAATCTTAACGTGTTTGCGCGAGGGGAGGTTGATCCTAAAGTAAAGGCGATTGAACCTACCTGGCCTTTGTACTATATATGAGTTTTCTATTCACATGATCCGGCTTCTATTAGCCACACAGAGCGGCGAGTTGGGTTGATCCTAGCACTGGGGTTAACTTCGAGATGCGTTTTGCCACGTGCATGCCTTCCGAAGGCGTCTCAATATGTCAAATATTATTTATTTTACGCAATCTTCTTCCTTTCAAGAAACTATTTTCCAGAGAGAAAAATAATATATCTATCGTATTTTAAAGTACCATCTAAAAGCCAATAAAACAGTTGATTGTTTCAAATACTCTTTCTATTCGAACAGAAAAATACTTTGAGTGATTTTTTTCCAAGCTTTTTTTTATTATTTTATTACACTTAATTGTTGCTAAATATAATAAACAGAATATTAATAGAAAAAAAAATTGACTAAAACGAATGTGAGGAAGCCAAGTAGTCTTTCAATGGGTACCATTTTGCGTTTAAAGATGTGATATTTCCAGACTGAGATGAGGCAAGATGTTCTATATGAAACTGCAGCTTTAAGTATTGCAAGAAATCAGGGAAGGACGGCTTGGCTTTCTGAACACGACAGCGGAATACATAGAACTTTGCATATAAAAGGCACGAGTTAAGTAGAGCTGGAGGTTCATGAAGATCGAAACCCAGCACTATGTCTTTGCAAGTTAAACTAATACATTGCATGGTGGCTGAATTCCACCATGAGCAAAAGTTATTCCAAAACTCTTTCATTAAGTTACAATCAAAAAATAAATGGAACACATTTTCTGCATCTTTTTCACAAAAGGTGCAACTTTCATTTTCAGTTAAACCAATTTTCTTTAAAAAACTGTTTGTTGCCAGATATTTGTTTAAAATTTTGTACTGAAGCTCTTTTGCTTTTGTGTGTACGGTGGCTAAAAAAGGTATTGTGTAGATATTTTCCATTAATTCTTCACAGACGTTGAATTTGTCTTGTATCCATTTCTTTGCTGTTGGTGGAATTGCTACCTTTCTGAGGAATACCTGGTACACTTTTTTCGCAACCAGCGATTGTATGTAGCCAACTTTTATTTTAAAACTTTGAGTGATGACAGTGTTGCCAAACAAATCCAAAGGCCAATAAGGTAGTATTTTCGACAAATATTGATAAAACGGCGCTTTTAATCAACGAACAAAGTAACAACATAAAAGTTCATTTATTGTCTTTTTTCCAAATTTCTAAGTAGAATTTCTAGAAATATGAGGGTTTTATTGTAAGTTTGCAAACTTCTAGAGCTAGGCACGCGGCTCAGTTTCACTGGGTACATAGTAACCGTCCATCTGTTGAATTTTTTGCATTTAAACAGAGTTAAGATGTTCAACTTCCCGTATGCAATGATGGTGTAATTGAAATTTGCTGCGATTATACTTATCAACACTACCCACCTCACACTACCATGAATATAGCATGAACACTGCCCCTGAGGCTTGAGAAACTTCAACATCCGTATTACAAACACTGATAAATTCCAACAGAACCACGTACAGAGTGGGAAATATTTTTTCATATTCAAATTACTCGTTGCCTTACTGAATATTATCATTGTCGTTTATTTCACACAATCGCAACATTGTGTTTGTGTAAGCACTTTCCCAGCCATTTTTACACCAAATGGTCCGCGACTGTCGGCAATGTTTAAAAGTAAATTCTTGATGAAGTAGAAAGTCAGCAAACTCTTGATGACATAAAACTGGGAGTAGTAAAGAGAGGGTTTCTGGCTCTTAAATACACAAAGGGGTAGGTAATTTGACAACATTCTGTGTGGAATTGAACTTCACAATTATTTTCGAAAGCTAGCTTTTTTAATTACATTTGCATAACATTTGAAGCAAGTTGAAAAGAACAATGGACTCTGATATTTGCTTTTCTTATCTCGTTGTGAATTGCTTGCTTTTTTTCTGAGTTGCACGTATAAAACTGGTACTGCGTCGACCAGTGAGGTTCTTGTAGAAACCAAGATTGATCAGCACACGCGGGAAGAGCCCGTATGTTTTCTGCCGGTGTGTTATGCAATCGCAAGTTGTTGTTGTTGTTGTTGGTTTCAGTTGTTGCATTATAGTAGTAATTGTTAGGCGTATAAGAACAATTCAATGCCTTTTTAAAACGGCCAATGAGGTGCTTTGAAATAGTGAGATTAATTTACCCACGCAGCGTGCATTTTCTAGCAGTGTGTACAAGATGGCAGAAGCTGAAGACCATGAAAATGGTGTCAGTAAATGCCGCACTTTTAAATTTAATATCGGGCGATTGCGTGTTAACTTTAATCCAGTTGTTACATTCGTCTCAGCCATCATAATCTGGGCGTTCGTTATATTTTGTTTGGTATGGACCGACATTGCTGCCGAGAAGATGCCCAAGTGGCAGGCGTGGGTCACCGACACGTGGACTTGGCTGTACATCGGGACACAAGATGTTTGGTTTGCCTTTATCGTGGTTGTGTACTTTTCCAAGTACTCGAAACTGAAGCTCGGGAAACAGGACGAAAAGCCCGAGTTTAGTGATGGTTCGTACTTCTGTATGCTGTTTGCGGCGGGAATTGGAGTTGGTTTGTTTTACTTCGGCGTGGCGGAGCCGATCTACCATTACTCACCGGGTGAATACGGCAACCGTTACTGGGGAAGGTACGTACATGTTCATTTAAGCGTTGTATGTTTATATATACTTGTACTTAATCGGTATATATACTATCATTTGCACTAAATCCATGTTTGTGCATCGGTATTTAAGAGCTTTTTAGATTGAGTGGGCAACATCGGAAATATTTAAGTAGCGTTCTTGTAGGGTTTTTATGTTTTTAACGCACTACAGAGATTGGACACTGCACCAGTATTCAGTGCAGCAGGTAGAGGCCATCTTTGTCAGCATATTTGGTCAAAACTGTTAGCTACCGAAACTGTTTCTCGAATAATAGGTTATCGAAGCGTTGAGATCAAAGACCAACAGTTTTCACAATGTAATTAAGCATTTAGTTGCAATTGAACAGCAATGTTCGTACCGGTGAAGAGAGAAATCTTTTAAAGGAAAGTTATTTTTGCTCTCTTGGGTTGACGAATAAAGTTTTTATATCGACTCAAATTTATGACGCCAGTTATATTAAATGCTTCCTAGAGAAATGCAAATTCAAACTTCGTAAAGATTATAAAAGTTTTAGCGTATTGTTTTTCAATTAGCAGCGGCATTTCGCAATCAGTGCGTCAAGAAAGACGACTTTTCTGTCATGTTCTTTTTTATATATTGATTATCTTAATTATTCACGAAAGTTGTAGTAAAAACGTGCTGGGTGAATCACATACACGAGAAGCTATGAAAACCAGACTAATGCAGGACTCTGACTCGATATTTTTTATGCACTCGCCTGCACAAACACTCGGCGCCCGGTGTTATTCCTCACTATTTGGGGGTAAGTGGTCTCAGCTCTAAGACATACGAAATTTACCAGCCTCAAATATGGGTCAGTGCGAAAATACTAGATGCTTCTACGGTATTGAAATAGTGTGTTTCAAAAGCTTTCTCATATCATTAATTCACATAGGTCGAAATATTGTAGAATATTGACATATAGCTTTTTATTAAGGATTTATTGAAGCGACGTAAAAGATGCGTTTTTTTAGTTGTGTTCATGAGAATCATTCTGTGAATGAAGCTTCAAGCCGTTTGACACACCACCAAGTATTTACTTCTAATGATGACGACGGCTTACTAACCGCTCCAATTTAGCATCAGTCACGTTCGATTCAATACGGCAACTTATCACTGCGGTAGCAATGTTTTAAAACCATATTCAAAGACCACTTTCATAATCCGCCCCAGTGGCAATGAACAAAAACTTGAGTCGAAAATACAGCAAATGTATGTGAACTTGGAACTTGACATCGGCTTGAAGTTATTGTTTATGGCCACTGGGGCATATTATGAAAGTTGTCTATTGTTTGGACTGAATTAGTGAAATCGGTAGTGGCAGACTGGCAATAATCGGTATTGAGCGTTTGTTGC
Source organism: Parazoanthus atlanticus (assembly GCA_025448195.2). Taxonomy (NCBI): domain Eukaryota; kingdom Metazoa; phylum Cnidaria; class Anthozoa; order Zoantharia; family Parazoanthidae; genus Parazoanthus; species Parazoanthus atlanticus. Next base: position 5,125 of record JAOEHT020063233.1, on the reverse strand, counting down.
AATTTTGTTTGTTCCGTTTCCTGGTTCTTTGGAGCAAACCTGTTTCGGCATTGGTCAATAGTTTTTATCTCAATTGAGGACACGTTCGTTTGTGGTGTTCCAAATTACAAAATAAGAATGCAAAATATAATATTCCAAATTACTCGTAATTGGAATAGCTCAAAACGAATTCCATATCGAACGTTTTGTGAAAAGCACATTTATGCCTCGCGCTGTAATTTTAAGGCTTGCACTACTTTGTACATATATGTGTTTTTGAACGCCGCCATGAGTATTGTTCCTTGGCGAATAGGACATAATATGTACAATGCAAGCTGCTTTGGCAAACCGCAGGAATACTAACTGGCTTGTTTTTTTGTTAGGGTATCTTAGGTTCTTCCGATAATTGGCTTGGAAAGACAATTCAAATTCTGTATTTTTAAATATAGAATTTGTGTCGTCTTTCCAAGCCAATTATCGGAAGAAAACCTTAAAAGGTTTTCGTAAACTGTTTTAGGCCCTGTTTGTAAGGAAATTAAAACAGTCGGAGTAACCCTTCTATAACCGGGTTAACGCGACAGCAATAGAAACCGGGAACAAATAATAAGAGAGGCGATCAGTCATATTCATGGAGGTTGAAACTGATCTGTTTAAAATATTTTAAAACGGGTGAATTTTAAAACGTTTTAAACAGATCAATTTCAACCTCCAGTTTATATAATGATACAACTGATCTGTTGTTTCGTTGTTAAGTAAACACGAATATTTAGTCTTTTAAGACTGACACAACTTGTTTATTCTCGTCAGATACAACGACAATCAGCGTGCCCAAGATGCATTGAACCTCACCATGTTCCACTGGGGCGTTCACGGATGGATCGTGTACACACTCATTGGTCTGCTGCTGGGAATACTCGCCTACCGGAAGAACCTTCCTATGACCATGCGCTCCTGTTTCTACCCCCTGGTTGGTGACAAGGTCTTTGGCACGCTTGGTGACATCATCGATATTCTCTCCGTTGTATGCACGATGTTTGGGGTGTGTACGAGTCTCGGACTGGGGGTAATCCAGCTTAACACAGGAATGAACCGCATGAACAAGAATATTGAAATGAGTAAACAGAACCAGGTGATTATCATTTGGGCCGTCACAGCCCTTGCTACAGTTTCAGTTATAAGCGGTGTAAAGCTTGGAATCCGGCGTCTTAGTGAGATTTGTTTCTCCCTCGGCATGTTCCTGTGGATGGTGGTGTTCTTCCATGACGACACTTGGTACCTTCTCAACGTGTTCACTCAAAGCTGCGGATACTACCTACAGTGGATCATTCAGCTGGGATTCCACACTGATGCCTTTGCTCAAGCTGGTAATGCTCCTGATAAGAAAGAAAACTCGGCATGGATGAATGCCTGGACCCTGTTTTACTGGGGATGGTGGATCTCTTGGTCACCTTTTGTGGGAACTTTCATCGCCAGAATCTCCAGAGGTCGGACAATCAAAGAATTTATCATGTACACTCTAACAATACCGTGTATCTATTCAATCATGTGGTTTTCGGTATTTGGAGGCGCTGGATTACGAATGGAACGAAACGCACAGAATGCCAATATCACGTGCAGTTCACCATTAGGAGGCAAGGACTCCACAGAGTCGTTTCACGGTCTGTACCGCCTTTCTTGTCGTTCCTCAACCAGCATGTGGTTTGACCTGATGGATCAGTATGGAGGACTGGGACCCTTCCTGTCTGGGTTGTCGCTTGTTGGCTTGGTCTTGTACTTTGTCACCAGCTCAGACAGTGGCTCGCTTGTGATTGACAGTTTGTCAGCCAATGGACACCCAGACCCCCCTGTGTTGCAAAGGATCTTCTGGGCAATGACAGAAGGTGCCACCGCCACCGCTTTGCTTTGGAGTGGAGGGAAGAAAGCTCTGTCTGCCCTGCAAGCAGCTTCAATCTGCTCAGGATTGTTTTACACCGTGATCCTGAACTTTGTCGTTGTGGCAATGTGGAGACTACTGAAGGCCGAGGCTGGAGAAATGGAACTCCATACACGTCACTTCTACTTTGGCATACTTGATATATTCTACAGGCCCACCGGCAGAAGACTATGCAATCTGATGATTGCAATCTTTGCACCTTGGTGGCCCATGGGGAATGCTGCTGGCAAGTTAAATGGTTCCAGCCGCTGGGTGTACATGCTTGTCTTGGCAATTCCGTTCTACGGCTGGGTTGTTCTGGAAGCTCTACAACCTTTGGAGACTGGACTGGCCTATATTGGATGGGCCGTTTTGTTTGGCTTCTTTGCCTACGCGACTGGTATCCGTTTCCAGATGCGTGAGGAGTTTGGCATAATTGGCAACATGGGAGAAGATTTCTTTGCTGTGATGTTGTTGTACCCGCTTGCAGCCATGCAAATGGAGGAGCAAATAATGATAGTTGATGCAGGAACCAAAGATGTGGAAGTGGGTGACAATGACTTGCCACTGGAACCCATGATGGATAAAACTAACGCCAACGATGGCACTTACAAGAGACGACCTCATGACGAAAGTCAGGCTACTTTTGTTACAACCATGTGAATAGGACTACTAGTAGTAGTAGTAGTGTTTGGCGTTTTATTTTTACACTGCTAGTTGTGTCACTTTTTACTATTAACAAGTTTCGGTTTGCTCTGACTTGACAAATGTAGAGATATGAAGAATTATTGCTTTAGGTAAATTGTGTTTGTTACAGTAATCTTTGGAACAAAGAGCTCCAAATGAAATGCTCTGTTTAACTCTGTATTTCTGTTTGTTTGTTTCTGCAGAATAGATCACAGAGACAATTTGCGAATGAATTTACACCTTTTTGACGCAGCATTTCCGAAAATTCCATTTTTGGATTCAAATAAGTGTTTACTTGCAATATAATTTAGTTTTTTTAAAATTTATTTTGACTATTGCGAAATGTTTGCTTATGTTGTTATTTGTGCAGACGACTGACTTTATTGTGAATGTTGGCATAAATCGTTTTCAAAGAATGAACCGCTTTAGTATAGCCGGCATAAACAACTGTATAAACGTATAAGCGTGTAAACGAAATATTCAAAAGTATTATCGATATATTTTAGAACAATGTAATTGCTAAACATGCACAAATATAAACTATCGATCAGTGTAGCCATCAAAGTTTTACAAACTGAGCAACTGAGTCAGCTTTTGAAACATCCATTGTAACTTGTATTTTACACACTATATTGTATACTTTCATTGAACATACAAGGCAATGAATAAACATTATTTGTGATTTAAGTGTGTGGTGGTATTTTTGAATCGAGGATGGTACGTTGATACTGGAGAAAGACTTTTCCACAGTTTCATGAAAGCTGTCCGTGTGGTTTTAATTCTATTTTGCTTGAATGAATTTTCATTTCATGGAAGATGTTCTAGTTAATGATTTTCAGTCTCACAATTGCAGGAAAAAGTTAAATTCAAAACGTTTAGTGGGAATACACAGCCTAAATATTATAAATATTGTTGTTGTTTTAGTTGTTCCTTTTTCCCAATAAATCCATACTTGATTCTGGTGCAATGTGGGACTGTCAGTGACTTTTAATGTAATTTATTGAAGAACAAAGTTTTGGAAAAATTTTACGTAAAGGTAATACTTGTTGCCATGGCAGCATCGTTTTCGACGCCACCTTTAGTCAAATAGGAAAATATTGAAGAATATACACTGGAAAATATGAAAGTTGAACACATTTTGTCAAAAACGTCACGTTTTTTGGTTTAAACTTTAACTTGCATCGTTTATTATGCCTAAATTATTAGTGATAACGTCAGCCAATTAACGTCAAATGATGTCTCCTTAATTGAACTACAGATACTGCAAGTTCCATTGTAATTGCTTTAACCCTTCACATTTTAGGTTGAAAAATCTTTTTGAGGGGTCAAAATGAATAGGGGAGTTTGTTATTGATATATGACATTTAGTTATTGTTTTATTAAATCTTAGATTTTTCTGCTTATTATCAGCAAGATTCTCGGAATTATGGCATTTATGACGTCATTATGACATAGTGATGACGTCACATGACAATTTGCTACATAAATTTGATTGCTTTACGATTCTTTGCTAGTCCACTAAATATCATTCCAATATGGTGAATAGTTTCAGCATTACGGGCCGCGGGAACTTTCCAGTCCCCCAACCCCTCCCGTCCTGCGGGCCATGGAACCCACAGAAAGCCCGGGCCGGATAGGTTCAAATGTGAAGTCTCTTTCCCTTTCCGTTAACGAACAGTTTGCATTGTATGTATTCCCTTTTCAGGTACTCCCGAAGAACGCAATGCCGTTCGACTTGCCAACAAGTACAGCTCAAGGAAAGATGAAGACATTTATGGGCCTCCGAAAACAACAGAGGTGACATTTAACGCCGAAGTGAATGAAAAGGTAAAGATCGGAGAGGATTTCCTGGCAAAACTGTGCATGAAGAACACTTCAAAGATGGTGCGAAATGGCAAAGTTACCATCACAGCGAAAAGTACTTACTACACTGGGATCACAGCAAAGGATTTGAAGGAAACCATCGAACAAGTGAAACTGAAGGGAGGAGAAGGTTGGTGATTTAGATTTCTAAACCTATCCATTTTATATGTTTGAGTTTTCAGCCAGATTATATTCATTTTGTTTAGAGACTTTCGTCAAGCTCAAAACCAGATTTAAAATACAAAACAAAATACAAATAATTAGGAGCTAGACGAGAGGGCTAGGGAACAAAAAACTGACTAGCTATTAAATGAAATCCCACTTATAGAATAAAATAATACTAAAATGTCCTCGGCTTATATAAGTCCACAGGGTGTTTTCAGTGAGTTTGTTATTAGGGAAAGTTTGCTCAGAGGGAAGAGGGCAAGGTGGAGGGGTATGGAGGAGCGGTAGGTGTGGGAGTTGTAAGAGTTTAAATCCTTTCTAATCAACTTAACATTTTAAGTAACATAAACACCGAATAAACTATCGAATGGATGTATTAAACCTCGACTGGACTGCACAAAATGGATAAGTGGAGGAGTAGTAGTAGTAGTGGTAGTAGTAGACTAGTAGTAGTAGTAGTAGTAGTAGTAGTAGTAGTAGTAGTAGTAGTAGTAGTAGTAGTAGTAGTAGTAGTAGTAG
>JAOEHT020063129.1:0-13716 GCA_025448195.2 Parazoanthus atlanticus | reverse complement strand
GTCAATATGAGTATCGAACCCACAACCTCTAGCATCGGAGTCACCATTCACTACCACACGACCAACCACTCAACTCGATGCCAACTCATTCAAAAGTTACTGTATTTATCATAAATTTATATGCAAATTTCTTTTTATACGTAATGAATATAATCCTGTCCCCAACCTTAACCCTAACTAACCCTCGATTACCATTATTAACCCTAGCCCTTACTCACTCTAAAACAAGATGGCGTCGGAGCGAATTCTTGTAATCAAGTATGAATAATTAATGAAGGTCCTTCTGAGACGTGTGAACGAGTGCTAACTTTCTCGTTGACGTTCTCGTCCTTGTTGCTTAAGCTCCCTATTACCAGTGCGCATGCGTTAAAGACCGTTACATAGATGAAGCTGTGAGAATGTTGTTGGATGTCATGCACCACACCAACAAAATTAATTCTCCCCTACTAGTTTTATGTGACTTCGAAAAGGCTTTCGATTCTGTCGACTGGTCCTGTCTTCTCAAAACATTAGAAACCTTTAACTTTGGGCCTTCTTTATGTAGCTGGATACGAATTGTTTTATAGTAACATAACAAGCTGTGTCATGAATGGCGGGACGTCATCGGGCTACGTTAGTATAGATAGAGGAGTAAGACAAGGGGACGCGCTATCTGCGTATCTGTTTGTTCTGGTAATTGAGCTGCTGGCCAGTGTAAGAAGGTCTGATGACAAAATTAAAGGAATTTCTATTGGCGACAAAATGATAAAACTAGTGTTATATGCTGACGAATTATGTGCCACTGTCTGAAATTCAATCAGCAAAAAGACTTTTAAGCATATTAAGAGTTTTGGGCGTTACTCTGGGCCAAAAATTAATTTAGAGAAATCTGAAGCGCCTTGGTTAGGATTTGCTAGGAACTGTAAAAAACAACCACTGGGAATCAAATGGCCATCAAACTACTAAGCTAATTAGAGCGCTAGGAGTCTTTTTTGTATGATGAAAAAGACGTATAAAGAAGAAAACTTCGATGAGAAACTCAAAAATTTAAAAACAAAGTTGAACTTATGGAAGTCTCGTGACTTATCCATTTCGGAAGAATTACAATAATAAAATTGTTAGGAATGAGTCAGTTTACGTACTTAGCTTTGGTTATTACAATTCCAGAACAAATAGTAATTCGCATAATTTCCTATGGAAAGGGAAAGGTGATAAAGTAATAAGATCGGCAGTGATCAATTCAGTTAGTGAAGGGGGTTTCGAGATGTTAGATGCATAATTAAGGCCATGCAGAGTAAGTGGATTCTGAGATACTTAAAGGATAACAATGGCTCCTGGAGTGAAGTTTTTGACCAATACATTAAACCACTGTTATTATATGGCTAGCTAAATTCGCTCACTCTGATTGGTCAATTAGAGGTCCGTAAGTTACCGTACGGACCTGTCACATTTGCTTTGTTTGGGTTTTGCTTCGTTTTTAACTGTACGGCGATTTTTACAAACGAAATGACCAACAAACTATCACTGAAGTAAACTAAACTCTCATCAGAGGCTGGCCCCAGCCTGTAAATCATTTTTACAGCTAAAAGCAATTACAGAAATACAGATAAAAACAAATATGAAACTAAAAAATGGTTTACAGAAACTTTCCCCGGCGGTGACTACTGTATTATCTTCCCTAAGTAGTTGAATATGGACACTATGATCTGAGAACTTGTTTGAGAAGAAACATTTAGAGTAAGACCTAGGAATATGCCTTATATTTTCCAATCATTTTCAGAGGTCCTGCATTATAAAATGCTTCCGCCGAGGAAGCATACTCCAGGAGCCCCCAAGGAACTCGCACCTCCGGTTTTCGTCTTTGCTTTTGGCTTCTCGGGACTACAATTTTTAGAAGGTTCGCTTGGCCTATATCTCGAAAAGCAATTGCTCGGGCGGTTTATGTCCTGTCCAAACCCAGAAGTTGAAAACGGGAACTCGGGAAAGAGAACAATTTTTATGAGTAAGCTAAGGTAAGGATACATCTTAAATTTTATAGGTTTGTTAAGAAGATTTTTAAAAAAACCAAAACACCTGTACAATATCTACATGATTATAAATTTACTAGCCTAACCTTGACTTGTCATATATTTTGCACGTTTCGTTTCCACGAGTTTGCCATTGAGCCTCTTTGTTTTGTCTTAGGATGATTTTGAATGCTCAATGGTTGCTAGGTTTTCTGTTTTTCTATCTGATTTTGGTCTTGGACTCTGTCTATGACTATGTATAACACTATATGAACTCTGAAAATGAGGAGTCTTTTTAGAACAAAAAAGTAGGTATCTATGTTAAAGCACTTCAGGTTTGCAGTTATATTCAACTGAGTTGCGTGTCACAGTTAACGATAGGAGTTGTAAATTTCCAACTACAATTGCAAACACTAATCTAAAAGCTAGGGATAAACATGGTAAAAATATACTAACGATTCTTAAATTGGAAATTCAAAATCTAAAATTCAAATTTATAGGCACACGCCAGTCCTGTTCCTTTCAAAAATCTGTCGGCAAGGTGAATTCATGCTTGCGTTTTAAGGAGTAATTACTAGTAAAGTTTATTTTTGGGGAGTAGTTTAGTAATTTTGTGATTGGAATCAATCGCTGCTTTTTTGTCGAAGAGTCACCTATATCTGGATGTCAAAAGTTTTTTGTTGCAACGTCTCAGAATCAGTGCAAGGGTTGTCCTTGTCTGTTTCGTGATGCGTTCCCATTACTTATTATAAGGTAAATAGTTAAACCACGACTTCTCTTGTAAAAGAAATTAATTTTGCCTCCCACCAAGATTTATTGTAAAACATCTTCCTGTAGAGTTTTATTAAGTTGATAAAATATATCTAACGTACCGCATTCATATCCAACCATAACCTCCGCAGGACATAACAAAATATGTTGATAAACTGGAGACGGGGAGGAAATTCAGTCAAATTTTATCTTTTAATTCAGATAAGGCATTCATAATTGTTTTATTGTTATCGGACTAAAACTGTTTCATGTTTTATGCATGACTGTTTTGTTGTCAGTTTGATCATTTATTTATTTATTTATTTATTTATTTATTTATTTATTTATTTCATGGTTTGTTAATCATGTTAACAGAGAAGAAAAGCTGATATTCTTAGAAGAAAACAAAGGTTTGCAAGTCTGCTCCAAAAAAGCAAAAAATAACTTTAAAAAAACTATTTTTTGTTTTGTCTAACTCATTTTAACATACTTCAGTCACGGAAATAATTATAAACACTATTTGCCTGAAGCCTTGGTTCTTACTTTTTCTTAATTTCCGTGAGTGTAAGTACTAAAGCTTAATTTATCGCAGCGAAGTACCAACCTTGAACGTGAAAGTGTAGCTTGCATAACAATTGCTGCTTTACTCTAACGTTGTATAATGCCTCCAATTCACCTTGATCTGCCAATACTATTTATTTCAGGCGAATTATCTCTTGAAATTCACTAGTATGTTTCACTGTCTTCAGTTGCGATCATTTTTTTTAATATGTAGAGTCGCGACGGATCGCGGCTCCGCTAAATTTTTACGTGTTGAAATTTAAGAGTGACTTCGTTCCGTGAAAGTAAATGAATGTAGCAGTAGAATGCACATATCTTGTGCCGTCTTGGACTTGTAGACTTAGTCTGAGGTGCGCAATTATTTTTCAACAGTGCAACTTTATCTTCAACTTTACTCTGCATTAACTCCCATGTCAAACACTGCATAAGACACAGATCACACACGTTATAATTATACATTCTGCAGCTCTTATTTGCATGTTCTTTAAGGAATAATCATAACAGTGTGTGAAAATCAAATGGATCTTATTCGCAATTAACGTAAAATTAACGTAAACAGAATCGATGTTTACACACTCGAGGTCATGAATATGACAGCTGGTATGCTAATGTTACCTTAGTACACTTGTTATGTTTTGCAGCCGCGACTATGACAGCTTATAAGCAAAATCAGTGGGTTAAACAACCGCTAGAGTAAACGTGGTGGAAATCTCAGAAAGCTGTCATTCTGAAAATGACTTCCTTTTTAGGATCATCACACAATAACAATAACCCACACCTTCGCACAAAAACAACAACAACAACAAAAAAAAAACACCTTCGCACAAAACAAAAAATCAAGAACAAAGAAACTCCTTTGTGGCTGTTTAAACGATAGAAAATAAAAGCTTTTAGCAACTACTTCTTTACTTACCTTTTCAGTTGAGTTGAGTTTTAATTCTCCAGAACTCAAAGCAGCATAGTTGATAAATAGCATTTAATGATTGTGATTATTATTCTGAGGAAGTACTTTAGCTTGATTTTATGTCCTCTAAACCAAATTTGAAATTCGTATACGTGGACTTTTTAACTTGGCAACAGTTATGGTCATGTTTTAACTATTATGTTCTAACGTGAGTGGATTTTTTCAATAAAGACCATTAAACACAGAAGTCTAAAGAATACTGCAAACAGAAGTTAAAATAATCTTTAACCTCGAGTTTTATTACATATGTTATACGCATGCGAGTCAGATTCAAGTTTTTGCAATTTCGTTCCGGCCCGAAAATAAATTAGTATCATGCAAACAAACTTTTTAAACCAGTTGAAGCATCGAACCCAATCCAAGCTCTGGTAACTAATCAAACTTAAGGTTAAAGTGACTGCCCCACTGTATTCGCTTCCGTTCTCCTTCCCCGATTCTCGTACCCAGAGTCCATGCGGCCTACGGTCAAACGATGGGCTCTTGCCGCATCGCTAAAGGGACTCAGAGATTATCAGTCTTTTCGGCTCGTGTAATTCTGAAATTTTGTGCATCATTCTTCATCAGTCACCTCGGATCTGACACAGATCGTTTAAATCTTTTCAAATTAACCACGGATTGGCAAGATCTATTCTCCCTGCCGCGAAATGAGTAATTTTAGTTTCGCCAAAAAGTCAGAGAATCTCTGACTTCGTTACTGATCATGCGGCTAGAGAACTTCGTTTGGCCGTTGGCTGCGTGGGCTCTGGGTACGAGAATGTTCTTCCCCCGGGTATGTCGTACTTAGATTATTATTGAAGTTTTTGTTTTACAAGATTGCTCTTTGCTTTCTCGACTCGACTTTCCCGAAAGTATAAAACAATGAAAAGACAATGATTTAAGAGAGCTTCTGGAAACAGACACAAAAGCAAATCATATTCAGTTTTACGTAGGCCCAGTATCACACAGGGTTTTCGAATTCTTTGCGCTTGTTTTCGCCTACGCATATTCAAAAGCGTCATACCATGTTTATATTTAGTTCAATTTAAGTATATTAAGACAGGAATAGCCGCAATGAGAATAATTCTGCCGTTATCACTTTGATGAGAGCCTTAGAGTTGGTGGAACCCCTTCTCTACGTAATGTTTTACGTCACAGCTACTTGGAAACATCACACATTCCCCACAGGATCAAAGACAATCGGATCTAGTGCAAGACAATTGCGGGGTCTTGAATGTTTAAAAGGCTTTCAATATCGAGCAGAAACCATGGTATATTGAGGGCACTGAGTGAATGAGCAAGAGGATTTTAACTTGGAGTCTGTCCAAACGGTAAGTGTTGTTCCATCTATGGAAATAGTTGCTTAAGTAAATAATATATCAGATTTTGTAAGAAAAGCAGATATTATGCTAACATTGAATTAACATACTTGATAAAACTCTGCCACGAAGTTACCCCTACGTATAAACGCTTTCAACCAGATTTAGTTTTGCAAGAGGCAAGTTGAGGCTCGCTTTTTGTCATCTGGATTTTTCAATAAACACAACAACGTTGTTCGAAAAAATATAGAATTGAGATCTGATTTCGAGCATGTTGCAGCCATCAACTTTTTATTGCTGAATTTTATCACTTCTCAATCAAATAAAACTCCAGCAATTGAGTAAACAATTTAACAGATTTGTTAACCTAACCGAATGACGATTACTTTATCTTAAAAAGAAACTCGCCTTTTGAGTTCATCTGTTTTCTCAATTGATACATGTTTGCAACTTAGTAAAATAAATCGCATCTCAACACCAACAACTTGAACTAAGACTACATTTCATTGTCAATTTAAATATTCAGATCAATGCGTGAAGGTTGACAGACAACAGTATTAGACAAAAGGGAAACAAATCGGAAAATCTATTTCTTTTCCCAAAATGGTTTGTGAGGTGGAGTATTGACTAGTCTACACAACAGTAATCGAAATAAAATCTATTACACTTCATACTAAATTCAAATACGTCTTGTTAAGTAAACTAAATCGGATTTTGAAAACACATTGTGAGGAAATTTGCATAGGAAAAATAGGACATGTTCTCCTGTTGCAAAACGTGCCTTTAGAAATGCACAATAAATTAAGTGAAAACTGATTTGCGATTGTTATATCTGAATAAGAAGTTTTCTCCAAAACATCCAAAAGAGCAACAATCCAATAACACACAAAAAGTTGAAATATTGACAGTATGCCATTTTTCTTCCATGGAAGAGCAAAATATCTTTCGTTTACAGTCATGTTACAAAAACGAAACACGTTCTTTTATCTGATTAACTGGTTATTTGGCTAGAAAACTTTCTTCAATATTGGAATTATTTATTTATTACTTGAATAAACTAGATTTTCCTGCTTTAAGCGCGATCTGTTGTTGTATGTGAGGATTGACTAAAGTGTATAATGAGAGACATCTGCTTCTTTATCTTCTAAGAACAATTAGGTACTGCCTCAATAATATCTATGAATAAATTAACACTGAACTCTGCGGGACAAAACGGATAATTGCGAGGTGTCTAAAAGAGAAAGGGAGACCATTTACGGTGACGATCTTTCATAAATCAACTTTCAATTGTTTATAAAATTGGCGTGTGTTACTAAGTTCAGTTTGTTTTGTGCAGAAAAACATTTTCATTTAATAGTAAACGAAATGAAAAGCCACAAAACACTTAATAGTCCGTAGTCACAAATCATCTCATGTTTGTTAGAAGGTAGTTAATATTGTACTCAGAAAGATTCGACATCTGCTCAAAAGCATCTGCAAGCAAATGAAGTGACACCTGACAAGAGATCTGATTCCCTTCTGAATTAAATCCTGTCTTTTCGTCATCTACTATATCAACCATTTGAAATTTTCGCATCATATCCCTATGACCTTTAAGGATAATCATACAGACATTCTATGAATCTCTCTTTCACTTTCAAGTAGCCTTAACTTTGTAGTTCAACCGAAACACGTTTTAGTAGCAGTATAGCCGAGCACAATTCAACTTTCAACTTTCACTTTTAATCTGGTTTCAATCAAACAAAGATAGTTGGCGCCAGCAACGCTTTAATATCCAACATAAGAGAGATTTAACTGACTTTTGATGTTTTGTTATATATTACGAGCCTGGAGTGTAAACTTGTGCCTTTTAGCAAATCTGAAACATTCTATTAGTTTTGCAGTTTTGCGCTATAGTTTCCTCGAACTGTCAATGTTGCGATGATTATTCGATCAGAATTCCGAAAATTTTTGAAACAAGCTGGTAGTGAACACCGGGACGAAAACATGCTAAAACTAGGATAACAACAGGTCCTTTACCTTGTTGTGGTAAGAATGGTATGACAGATAGATTACTCTTGTTTAAACTGTTACGTAACATATCCAATTAGTAAAATTGAGTTTCCAAGAAAAGTCACTTGATAAAATATCTAAAAGTTCCTTATTATTCTGCATTTGAGTAGAGCCTCAGCCCAAACAATTATAATTGAAGCACAAGGCAAATACAACGGTGACAGAAAAATTTCGTTCTTGTCAGTATAGCTTTGTTTGAAAGTTATCCTGTTAAGAATGAAACTTTCCTGACTTCTCGTAGATTACAGGCGGGACGACTCAATTCTCTACATCAGGGCATACCGCTCAAGTGTGAAACACGAGGAGAAAAATGCTGAATTTATCAGAGTCTGTTATCAAAGGTTGACCTTTTTACATCATATTCAACTTAATGCCGTTGTCGAGGCAGGTTAGTCAGTGATTTCATTGGTTAATCCTTAAGCACTATCTGAAAATCTTGCTGGCTCCTTCCACCTTGCACAAAGTGAAGCGTTGAATTGGAGATTCATGACCGATGACCTAACGAGAAGAAATCATGACTCGAAGAGCACATGACATGAAGAGCACAATAACGGCTCGAACTTGACAAGTAAGAAATGAAATATCTAATCTGGCGGGTTTTTCTGGAATTAGCGGAAGGAAATCAAGTACTTATGATTGTTATTGACCTAGAAGACTTTCTAGAAAGTGCTGTATTCTGGATGAATTACGTTTTCTTTATTTCTAATTCTTATGTTGTCATATTACAACTAACTTTTACCTGTTTTTCTTGGGAAGAGTTGCCAGCATACTTGAGTGAAGGTAGCACAAAGGAAAAACTAATGAAATTAGGGACGGATGCAATCCCATTTCTTGATATAATGGAGAATGTATAACTTTGATTTTGACATCATTCAAGCATAATTGTGAAGTGGGTTTGTGTGGGTAATGTTGTAAGGGACTACGTTTCCTATTGTGTAGCTACGTTCACAACGGGCGAATCTGCTCAAGTAAATAAATATTTAGACAAATAAATAATGAAAAAATGAATGAATGCCATTGATGACGACAATGTATCGGCAGTATTACTTTGTATAATTCTGAAAAAGTGGAAAAAAACATTCAACTGAAAGTTCTTGATAAGTACGTCTGCAACTGCTGGTATCATGCAGTTTGTAATTCAGAGGCCAGTGGACAAGTGTCACCATTCATATGAAAGCTTTCGACGCGAAAATCAAATGTTGACGTAATGACGACAACCCAAAGTGTGACCATTCAAATGAGAGCTCATGAGTGAGTACATTTAACGAAAACAGTGTTCACCAGTCATATGAAGCTCTTGTTACTTATTTTTGCGGTGCAATAACCGCAGTTTGGCTATGTAACGTCAAAATAAACATTCTGCATTCATCTTTGTCTATCAGGCTTTCAACAGTTCTGTTATTTATGGGCAAGAGGCCCGGGAGTATGTGTCTCAGGTTTTTTCATTTTGGGAAGTTTGATTGAATGTTACAAGCATCTGACTGCATATTTCTGGAGAATTTATACCCGACTTGAGACATATAGTTTATATATAAAATACAAAATGTGTGAATGGTCACAAATAGAGTAGAATTGGTCAATTCATGCATAAAACGTAAACGTTTCATCGAGTGCTGTTGTACAAGAAAAGGCGGGCCGTGTCTCGTTATTGGATGTCACAACATGTTACATATACACAATTTTCACAAAGTGAATACATGTTTCTATATATTTCAAGAAAAGTTGCTGCATTTTCGCAAACAAATGTTGTGCAATGATTGTTGCTTTAGCAACACTTCCTAATTGAAATATGATATTGTTGTCATGGAAATTAATTACGTAGGCCAACGCTGCTTGCATGTCAAATGACCAGCTTTTACCTGTAGCCTTGTTGAAAAATGGAAAATTGGACTGACTCGTATCTAAATAGTGTATATATTTTTTCTTTCTTTTTGTGATCAAATACATATTAATTTCAAATGGAATGGGCACCTGACCAGATTAGCTTCTGCAGTTATTTTGGTTGCCCAATAACTACGTCTTGTCAATTCCAATTAGCTGGTATTGTTTTGTATATGCAGAAAGTGATAGAAATATAATATGTTTTTGTTTGTTATGAAAAATAGCTTGACTGTCCGATGGGTAACAAAAGCACAAATTGCGCAAAGTGAACTGAAAAGGAGAAACGTGTTGACCTTGTCAGCGTCAGTCAGCTAGCAATGTGCATTCGAGGTCCTAATAATGCACATTATCATTGTTCTTGGCAAAAATTGATATCAAACTAAAAGTTGTGGCGCCTGCAGCTGGTCTGTGTTCAATTTCAAACAGTTGAAGGTATTTTGTACCAGTATGACTATTTCAATTCTGAATCTTTATTAAAAACGCAAATCAGATTAATTCTCAATATTGCATTTCAGTGGCTTCAAATGAAATAAACCGTACACAAAAACCTTAAGAGATCAATCCGATACTGTAACAATCGAATGGACACGCTTGATATTAATTTTAACTTTTTTTGGCAACTGGTTCAACACCTAAAAGATCCTTTACCAGAGAATAAGCAATGTATGACTTACTCTTTGAATCAATTGTCATTTGAATTTATTAAAGAGACACTGCAGACTTTCTCGCATTTTATTGAAACGATCCCTTGGAGCGTGCACATCTGAAAAAGTTCTACTATTTATTAAAGTCGTTATTTCATTCAGAAATACTGAAGATTTTCTGATTACTTTGGAACATCTGCTGGTTCCACCAACAGCTCCTGACAACAAAGCAATTATTACGCATTACCCAGCATGATATGTGCTATTTTGTCTGTAGTACATATGAGAAAGAACTTTCTTGTTGCGGAAATTTTTGTCGGATTAAGTTCATTTAAATGTGAGAAACACATAAACACTCTGTAACGAGACGTTACAATTCTGGTAAAAAGTTCAATACTGTCTTACTTATAGAATTTTAAAACAGGAATAATGTATGTGTGTGTGTGTGTGTGTGTGTGTGTATATATATATGTGTATATAAAGTTTCTAGTTTCTAAAATACACGCCACTTGCGCAGAGTGCTCAATGCAAAAACAGCTAAAAATATTGAGACATTAAAAAATAAATATGGCTTTTTTATAGATTAATTAAAGACAATAAACGAGTTTTCATTTTTTGTTGTTCCCTACAATCTTTATGAAATTCAACTTTTGATTAGTGCCAAACTTTGTTATTGCGCTATAGTTGAATTCGGCCGTCCGCGGGCATTTAGAGAGACACAGAAAAATACTATATATAAATAACTGCCATGTTTTAAAATTATTAACTTATGTGTTTTGTTTTCAAAGGATCTAAATTGAAGCAAGTAACGTGTTTGTAATTCTTATCTCGCCTGCTTCAAAATATATGCACCATTAAAAGTACTAAATGAGGTCCCTAAGGGTTTTATTTACGGAAAGAAGATCTCGCGAAGGTGTTAAATGTTGATAAATTTCATAAATTGGTTGATATATGCGCTCGATTTATTCAAAACACATTCAGAATTTCTTAATGAAAGACCACGCAGGTTCGTCATTGAAGAGACGTTCTAAATTTGATAACTTTATGCCCAGAACTATTTGTCTATTTTTTTTTTGCAGAAAGGGAATTACTTTACGAGAAGCAAACGGCTTCGGGGCAAAGAAAACAAAACAACCCTGGTGAACAACAAACGCCGATGCCAAAACTTGGAACGGCGTATAATCCAAGTGGCAAAACAAGAAGGAAGAACTAACAACAAATAAAACAAAAGGAGAACTGCTAGAAGCTGATATTCTTCGTCATCTCTAACTTTGTTTCCGTAACAAGTTTCTTATACTTGAAAATTGAACTTGAGTGAGTGGAGGCTGCTTCGATATCAGCAGCTATGAACGGAAGCAGAACAGATGGCGTGAGTATTTTTACCAAGAACGGTGTCAAAGAGTTTAAAATGTTTTGTTATTCTTTCATCATCCTGGTAGGGAGTTTGGGAAACTTTGCGATTATTGTATCCTTTTGTGTGAAGAAACAGCTCAAGGACAGCGAATACTTTGTTCTGAACTTAACAGTTACGGATCTGTGCGTTTGTTTAGTAAGCGTGCCATTCGACCTGATTGAAATAGCGTTAGGCTACTGGCCTTTTGGAGCTTTCCTCTGCAAAGTTATTTACCCTTTTCAAACAGTGCTTATGGGAGTGTCTGTCTTTACGATGCTATGTATGGCATTAGAGCGACACAGAGCAATTATTAATCCATTGAGGGAAAAGAAGAAGAAAAAGTACCTATTGTTTGTTATATTTCTAACGTGGGCTTCCTGTGTTGTCTTGGTCTCGCCTTATATTGCTGTACTGAGAGAGCACAAGCAAGAGTGCACAGAAGGGTGGCCTGGAACCGACTACGTTAAGGCTTATACAATGTGCAGTTTCTTCATTTTCTACTTTTTTCCGCTGGTCGTAATTACTGCAGCATATATTCATATTGGAATCCGAATGTGGCAGAACTTCCGGCGATTTCAGATAATAATTGGAACAACAAGAAAATCTTCGCTTGGCAGAAAAATAATGGATGCACGCTCTCGACGAAATCTCCGCATTGTAAAGATTTTTGTTTGTGCTGTTGTGTCGTTCGCTTTATGCCTCTTGCCTTTTCATGTCATGTTTTTATGGTATGATTTTGGCAATGGACGCAGCTGGCCGCATTTCAACGACGCAAAAGTGTTTGCTTATGTCCTTTTATACGCAAATAGTATGATTGATCCTTTTATCTTTGGCGCTTTGACAAGACGATGCAGACTATGGGTTTTCTGCGAGAAAAATTCTGATGACACGTTTAGTCAGTTATTTACATCCAAAACGTCGGCATTCTTAACCTCCTTGCGACAGACCACCGCCATAAAACGTATGACGCGGTTCCCTAGAAACAGGGAGCGCGACGGCGCTCAAGCAGTTGATACGTTAGAAGATGGAAACGTTCTACAAGAACATGAAAAATTAACCGGAGATTTTCAAGAAAAATTGCTAACGACAAGAAAGGATTCACCAACACGTAATAATTTAGATAATAATCAACACAGTAACCGTAACGAACGGGAAACCGCCTTATGATAGGCACCTCCGACACAAACAGGATTGCGACGTGGAAAATAACTGTAGAAAGATGGGATTAATTACAGAAAACAAGAGTGTTTCTATCTGCTTCTCTGTCTCACAAGTAACTGAGCGTGAAAAGTTAGGATTTGCGTCTCGTAGAGAACGTGAACTTGCAAATAGAATTCATTTCCGTCTTCGTTTGGGTAGAAAAGTAAGGTTTTACTGTTCTTATCAAATATAATCACAAACATATAAATCAATAATGATTGTCGCTGCCCTAGTCACACAATCTCCCCGTAACAAAAATTGCTTCAACAATTTTAACAAGCTACCTTTTGAAAAGACTGCAGTAAACTAGACTAGATTTTTAGTAAGATATCTCAAACTACATATGTGAGAAGTTTTAACCATTTTAGTGATCCACTAATCGGTAAATGTTATGAGTTTTAAAGTAAGCTAAGACGTGAGTAAAACATTTTAAAAGTAACTGTTAACTTTCAAAAGGATGTACACGGGTGTGGTATCTTAAAAACCTGTGCAGATTTGCTGGTTGTTCAGAAAAATATATGTTCACAAGTCTTTAAAGATCGATTATCTTTATATAAATATATGATGTAGTGGTATGTTATACCTGGCTGATGTAAATATTTCTCTACATCTGGCCGAACGTTTAATATTTTTCTCATGAAGCTAAACGAACGTTCAGTCCTGCATTGCTAGCTACCGTTAACTGTGAATTAAATTAAAAGTACTCTTTAAGATGTTTCTTTCAGATAATAAAAAGGATAATGATATACACAATACCAAATGAACGTTTCTTGCCTTTGTTAGATCTTACAAGATTCAGTGCAGTCATTTCTTGGAAACCGAAAAGCCACCATTTCGAGTGTTTTCGACACAAAAGATGTAATGATATTAGACAATGAGAAGTAGAACCAATGTGAATGCATACCGGATATCCAATGTATCTTTTCTCTCTCTCTCTCTCTCTCTCTCTCTCTCTCTCTCTCTCTCTCTCTCTCTCTTAAAGATTAATGGA
>JAOEHT020063027.1:0-13717 GCA_025448195.2 Parazoanthus atlanticus | reverse complement strand
GTTCTGAACCACTGAATCGCAGTCGGTTCTGGACCAGAGTCGATTTATGTGTGACGCCGTAACATACCGCTAGATAAAGGAAGATAGCAGTCCAGAATCGACTCACTTCTATACTACTACTTTTGCCATCCTTTTGCTAGCAAAAATAGATTTCAATTCAATTGCAATTTCTGATAATTTACATAATTAATCACTGAATTAACTTGAGATTGTTTCCATTTTGAAATCACTGGTGATCCAAGCAATCTTACTGATAGCCAACAGCAGTTATTTCAAGAATTAATACCGCACCTACAAAAATTACTGGCTTCTGATTGACTGTGAATTTTTCCTTAATACCGTGCAATTAATTCTTAAAAGCACATGTGCAATTAAAACCTAAATTGGCACTGTCATCCGGGAACTTCATTTACTTGAAAAATTTGGAAAATTATCGAAATGTATGGAAACGGGTATAGAAGTTTTCAAAAGTATTCAGCAACACTCAGAAAGTCTTTGGAAATGTTCGGAAAATGTTTGGAAATCTTCGGAATATGTTCCGAAGTCTTCAGACAATGTCGGAAAAAATTGTTAAATCAGGCATCCGAAATCTTCCAAACACTTCGGGAAATCATCGGAAGAATTTCGAAAAAGTTGGTATTTTTGTAGCTGTAGTATTAACAGGAAATACCACTTAATTGCTCGAAGAATTAATGAAAATTACCACTATTATTTGATTACAACAATTCGAAGTACGAATTGTATATGTCAATATACACTTCGTACTTCGAATTGTTGTAGTTGTAAAATGAGAAATAATAGCTTTGCACTTACGAATTCTAGGAAACAGCAGATCTTCCAGTCAAACAACAAGTTCAACAGTGAACATCAACATAAGGGCTGTAGCTTCTCCGATATCACAGAACACGTCTGTCCCTGATAATATCAACAGTACGGTAGCTGGAAAAACCAGCACCTCAAACGCAATCGATTCTACAATGTCACTAGTGATGATACCTGGACTGAGTGTTACGAAACAGGCATCACTAACCACGTCTGTCACAACTGAAATCAACAGCACAGCTTTTGGACAAGCCACCATAAACGCAACATATTCTACAATATCACCAATGATGACACATGCACCCAATATCACGAAACAGACATCACTGAACACGTCTGTCACAGCTGAATTCAACAGCACAGCTACTGGACGAACCAACATCTTGAACGCAACATATTCTACAGCATCGCTACTGATGACAACTGGAACGAATATCACGCAACAGACATCACCGGCCACGTCTGTCACAGCTGAAATAAACAGCACAGCTGTTGGACAAGCCAGCATCTTGAACGAAACACATTCTACAGTATCACCAGTGATGACAACTGGACCGATTATCATGAAACAGGCGACACTGACCTCGTCTGTCGCAGCTGAAATCAACAGCAAAGCTGTTGGACAATCCAACACCTTGAACGCAACATATTCTACAGTATCACCAGTGATGACACTTGGATCAAGTATCACAAGACAGACATCACTGGCAGAGTCTAACACAGCTGAAATTAACAGCACGGTTGTTGGACAAGCTAACACCTTAAACGTAACACATTCTACAGTATCACCAGTGATGACAACTGGACCGAATACCACGAAACAGAAAAAACTGACCTCGTCTGTCACAGCTAAAATCAACAGCACAGCTGTTGGACAAGCCAGCACATTGAACACAGCATATTCTACAGTATCACCAGTGATGAGATCTAGAACTGGATCGAATACCACGAAACAATCAACACTGACCTCATCTGTCACAACTGAAATCAACAGCACGGCTGTTGGACAAGCCAACACCTTGAAAGCAACACATTCTACAGTATCACCAGTGATGACAACTGGAGCGAATATCATGAAACAGGCGACACTGACCTCGTCTGTCGCAGCTAAAATCAACAGCACAGCTGTTGGACAAGCCAGCACCTTGAACGCAACACATTCTACAGTAGCACCAGTGATGACACTTGGATCAAGTATCACAAGTCAGACATCACTGGCCGAGTCTAACACAGCTGAAATTAACAGCACGGTTGTTGGACAAGCCAACACCTTGAACGCAACACATTCTACAGTATCACCAGTGATGACAACCGGATCAAATATCATGAAACAGGCGACACTGACCTCGTCTGTCGCAACTAAAATCAACAGCACAGCTGTTGGACAAGCTAGCACCTTGCACGCAACAAATTCTACAGTGTCATTTATCATGACAACTGAACCGAATATCACGAAACAGATAGCACTGACCTCATCTGTCATAACTGAAATCAACAGCACAGCTGTTGGACAAGCCACCATAATCGCAACACATTCTACAATATCACCAGTGATGACAGCTGGACCGACTATCACAAAACAGACATCACTGACCTTGTCTGTCACAACTGAAATCAACAGCACAGCTGTTGGACAAGCCAACACCTTGAACGCAACCCATTCTACAGTATCACCCGTGATGACAACTGGACCGAATATCACAAAACAGACATCACTGGCCACGTTTGTCACACCTGAAATAAACAGCACAGCATTTAGACAAGCCAACAGCTTGAATGCAACACCTTTTACAGTATCACTAGTGATGACACCTGGACCAATTACTGCGAAACAGAAATCACTGACCTCGATTCTTACAACTGATATCAACGGCACAGCTGTTCGACAAATCAACACCATGTCACGATTGATAAAATATGGATCAAATGTCACGAAAAAGACATCACTGACACAAAGCCTTCTATCAGCAGACAATAGTACAGTTTTTAGGCCGCAGATTACAGCAGTAACGTCATTTGGTACATCTACTGCACTGATTACATCAAAACCAAGCAGTTTGAGGCACTCGCGTATCACAGGTGAAATGAATAGTACAGCTATTAGAAAGGAAATTGCTGTTAACACATCATTTACTACGTTGATGCAAGATATGATATCTAGATCAAATATTTCCGCAACAACAATGCAGACCCACGCTACCATAATTGAAGTAAACACTACCGCTGGTAGACGAATTGTGGTCAATGCCACATCCCTTTCTACAATAAAATCGGTAATGATCACACCCACACCCAATATCTCCGCACAGTTATCTCAGACCGTAGCTATCCATGCTGCCGACAACAGTTCAGCTTTTGGACCAGAGATTACCATAAGCTCAGCGCTTTCGACATCAAAGCCCGTAACTATAACAACTGGTCCAACCATCTGGGCACAGGTATCACAGACTAAAGCTAACCCTTCTGAAGTCATTAGTACAACTAGTAAACAAGAAATTGCTTTAAAAGCATCACTTACTACAACGACACAAGTG
Source organism: Parazoanthus atlanticus (assembly GCA_025448195.2). Lineage (NCBI taxonomy): Eukaryota > Metazoa > Cnidaria > Anthozoa > Zoantharia > Parazoanthidae > Parazoanthus > Parazoanthus atlanticus. The sequence goes on along the minus strand of JAOEHT020063027.1, from coordinate 10,361 downwards.
AGTATGACATTTGGATCAAACATCTCAACCCATTCATCCCGCCATACCTCTGCTCAACTAAACATGACCACTGTTAGACTAAAGATAAGCATGAACGCATCACTTTCTTCTACATATACATCGCCAACATTGACAACATTTAGATCAAATGTCTCGGGAACAGCATCTGGCACACGAATAATTTACAGCACTGCTGGTAATCAAGGAACCACTACAAGAGAATCACTTTCCACAATGTCATCATTGGATACATTTGCGTTAAATATATCAATAAAGGCAGAGATTGAAAGCACCCTTGCAGCGCTCAATAGCACGTTGGTTACTCAAAAACCAACCACAGCGCTATCACTTTCTGCACTTTCACTAAAACGAAGCACACCGAAAGCCATTTTCGACAGTACATTTGATAGCCGAAATATTTCTGCAAGAGTACCACTTTCAACAGTACCATCATTGATGGACGTTGGATCGAACATCTCGACAAAGGTATCACAAACTCAAGACGTCATTGCAAAAGTCAACAGCACAGTTGATACTCGAAAGACTACTACAAGGGAAGCATTCCCCTCCTTATTGCCACTGTTGACATCTAGAACAACCATTTTGACAGGAACATCACAGACGGAAGTCGTATTCGCATCTTCTAACACTATGGGTAAGGTAACAAGCACAGAGAAACAAGATGTGCCTTCGTCTTTGTCCAAGGTAACAACTCCTTTAACAAGGTTTCTTGGAGCCAGCGTCTCTCTTCCTGTTTACTTGTCATCAATCCCCGTGGGAACATCTGTAACAAGAACGTCTGTTTCTGTTTACGCATCTGCTACAGGTAAGTAGTTGTCATTATGTGATCGCCAATAGGGTACAACAATGTTCTACAACTATGCAGACATGCTTTCCTATTTACATTAATAAAGACATAATATTTTTCATGTTATAAGACACTCCTTTCAACTGTATAAGATTTATTGGAAAAAATTGTTTGTTAAACCGTAACTTGTATTAGCTGATGATACATAAATAATAAACTGACGAAGAGAAGCACAAACCAAAATGTTGAAAAAGTGTGGAAAAAAGCTTGAGCGGTAGAAATATAAGCTTGCGAAAGCAAAAGGAGAAGAGTCGGAAAGTACAAAATACAAATGTGGAACACAGGAATCAACTTATATATGCAATGGTATTTCAATAAACATCATGCAGAACTCTAATCACAAAAAGAGACAAACAAATAAAATACTTGCAAGAAATTATTTTATTAAAATAAAGAAAGCTGCTAGCCTTAGCTTAAATAACTTTTTGGCTGTGTTTGCATCTAACAGTTTATTTGCTGACGGTTAGCATATCGTACTTTTTAGGTATTGCGTCATCGATTATTCTCGAACAACCTAGAAAAGCACTGATACAGAAGCGTCGGCGTAAGTATTTTATGTATTATAATTGTTTGAAACAAAAGAACAGAAAAGGCAGACTTCAGAACAGTGACGATAGTACAGCACATTATGATTGTCTTTCAGTTAGTCTAATAGTGGAGTTTGTTTTGAAATAATAAGAAATTGTCCATTCCTATTGTTGTAGGCTTGCAGCAATCGACGCTAGGCTCATACTATTTCGAACAGAATCCCTGGGATGGGATGGGATGGGTAGGCTAAGCTGATCTGAGCTGGCTGGGCTGAGCTGGCTGGACTGGGCTGGGCTGGGATGGAATGGAATGGGATGGACTGGGAGGATGGGATAAGCTGGGCTAGGCTGGGCTAGGCTGGGCTGGTATGGGCTGGACCTTGCTGGGATAATTATGTTTTTAAACGTCCCTTCTTTACTTTTTCATATTTCATAATAATTTACTTCTAAGATTTTAACATTGTTATATTGTAACGAGAATAGCTTTTTCTATTGCCTGGATGAAAATTACTTTATGTGAAGGCTACCCGGTTTTAGAAAAAGTGTGTTCATATCACTTCATTCATTTTACTATTATTACTATTATTATTATTATGATCACTATTACTATCATTTGTTATTTGTTCCAAAAAGCAAACGTAAGGATTAATCTTGCGGAAAAAGATTCCGGTTAACTAGAATGGAACCTTACTTTCAGAGAATTCGAACTTTTACTTTGATAATAATAATAATAGAAATAATAAATTTAAACTTATATAGCATACATATCGTTGAGAAAGTCCAAGACGCTTTACAAACATTCTTACAAAATTTAATACTAATGTAAGTACACAGACTGGCTTAAAACCTGTATAAACAAGTTGCTTTCTTGTTATCGCATTCAAATGCTTCTTTCAGAACCCCTTGAAAATCTATCAACACGTGACAGTACCAACATATTTAAGTAGAACAACTTTAAGATAATCATGTTTAGTGTTTGGTATGATAGCGGTATAAGATCTTTGTTAGCATGGTTAGTCCTGTTGCTTGGCGGGAAACGTCTAGCGCGGAGTTTAGTCTCTACATTTTCTTAATTTCTCAGTATTTCGGAAAGGTTTTGGTGGGAAAAGGCCCGCGCGCAGCTTGACTTACTACATACGCTTTTTGTGTTCGAACCTGCAGGTTTCCAAGCGAAGATCGAGTTGACCGACCATAAGTTCACGCCAAACCTGACTGACACCGGATCCAAGGAATTCAGACAGCTCGCTGTTATTGTGGAGAGCGCGGTAAGTTCAGTAGCTGTGCTCTGTCTACGGAAGAGCTTTTGTCATGTGACCACCCTGCATCATTGGATTGAGCATGCGTGTTGATGCAGAGTATAAATGAAGATGGCAGCCAAGCTCAGCTTATGGCAAGATTGGTTTCCGACCCCGTTAATCGTTACAAACAGATATGTAGAACTAACTTACATAGGCAGAAAAAACAGACATATATTTGCCTGAAGCACCATTTATAATCGCACTGAAGTTAGTAAAGTTTTTCATTACATCATTCTGTTTTCCTCTGAATCAATACGAATCTACCTCATTTCTGTTCAATGCTGCAGGATCGCTTGAAAAAAATCCACGGACAGGCTTTGTGTTTACCGGTAAAAACCAGCATACGTGTTCGGATTTTGTAAAACTTGCCGAAAATTGTGGAAATTCAATTGTTGTTTTTCTTTTAAACAATTAAAGCCAAGAAATGTGTTTTCTTTAACAGATTGATGCAGAAATGAGATTAAATCCAAACTACCTCTTTTCTAGAGTGCGACAATTTATGTAAGTATAGTCGAGTATATTCAAACACTGTGTGTTTAGCGCGCTGGGAACTGTAATTTTATAACTCTCAAGGTAATTGTTGGTAGCTGCACATAGTACTATGCATGTTGATAGTTCTGTTGTGTCAAATATTTTATCATTGCCATAGAATCAAGTAATAAATGAGCTATTATAAAATAATATTTCTTTATCACAGTTTTAGCGTTCTTAGATTTCCTATAAATTATATATTTTACTTAGTTGAGTTGAGTTTGGTTTAGTGTGGTTTAGATCACGGCTTTTACCATTCGAAGGCAGGCGGAGAACCTCGTAAACCATAGCTTAAATCCAATTGGCGAAGGTTTCTGAGGACCTACGGTTTAATGTCCTTATCCGGCGGAGAAGACGTGAAAGTCTTTACAACCATTTGCAGGTGTGAGAGCAAAGGCAGCACCTTCTCCTCATTGAGTTAAGACTGCGCGTTGGTCCAATCAGGATTTCATTCTCCGCGAACTCCCGCATAAGAGCTAGACTGACTTTCTAACCGCTAGACCTGCCTTTTAGGTCTCAAGTTCTGAAAACAGGGCAACCTTTTATTGCTCAGAGAAATCTCGAAATGGTTTTGTATTTCTATTACCGACCAGCATTCCATGGCTCTAGTCTGTGCCGTGTAAGTTTAAAAATTGTAAAATAAAAAATAGTAGCTAATTATTAATGTGACACATTTTTGTCTGTAAGTTTGAATATTTGTTAATACTGTCCCCAGTAATGGAAGCGTGTTGGCTGTTAGCGACTTGTTCTTCAACATGAACGCAACCAAGAATTCTACTTTGGAACTCAAACCCTTGCAAAATGCTGTCGACAGCGGAACGATTGGGCACAACTTGGCAACTGGGGAAATGTTGCTTGATGTGTATTATTATGGTTAGTTAGTAGATTGTATAAATTTGATATATAGGACTAGTAATAGTAATAATAATATTAAATAATAATGACAAAATAATACATTTTATAACGCTGTTCCTTGCTTCCCTTGTTGGTGTTCCAACAGTTTTGTCCATGATTGTAGGTAACTTGCTTGAAGAACCAACTTCCTTATTCAATCTCTTTACCTGTCACCTCTATTTATCCGTTCACTAACCCACCCATCGATCCTTTCATCAAACAACTCACCCATCCATCCATCCATTCATCCATCCAGCCATCTGTCTGTCTGTCTGTCAGTCGGTCTGTCTGTCTTTCTGTCTGTCCATCTGTCTGCCTGTTTGTTTGTTTGTCTCTCTGTCTGTCTGCTGGTGTGTTTCTGCATTTGTAGATAAATTATGTTATTTTCAATATATTGACCTTAAAAAAGGCCATTAATTTTAAACTTTTTTATATGTAAAATCTATTTTTAGTGCAATAAAACGTTTTACTGCCGTGATGAGAAGTTCTTTTTGACTACTAAACCTCGTTCTCTTTGTCTTACGCCATTTGTTTTCTTGGGATATTTTTACAGTTTCTTTGTCTCTCTCCAGGAGTGGAAAACATCACGTTACAGTCCACGCCTCAACCTTCGACATCAGGTATTCCGACAAACTATTTGAAAATATGCATTCTCAATATTACAACAATTTAAAAACGCTTTCCCAATCTACATAGCTTTAAAAACTGAAGTAGCACAGGGAAACCACGACGTGAAGAGAAACGTTGGTAATCCATTTTCAAAATACGTATTACCGTTGCACTGTGGGATTAAAGTAGGGCAAAACAAAATGCAAACAAACCGTGTTTTGACGCTTACAAAACACCGCGAAGGATTTTTCGATTGAAATTTTAACCAAACTGTTCTTGTGGTCAAATAAGCGAAGCAAAGATGAAATAAACTAATTTGGACTTCCTCAATTGAAAATGAGAGTGATTTTCTTTGTGTTTTTATTATGCATCCTGTGATGTCATAGTGAAACAGTGGCTTCAATATTCTCACCATCTGGGTATATTCTGCTTATTATACATATTGCAAAGATACAGAGTACCCAGTAGATAAAATATAAGTAGAGAAACCAAACGACAATTATCGTTCTCGACCGATACTTGAAACACAGTTAGACTAACTATTATCGTACATGGAGCAGGAATCACTGTGCAGGGGACTGGGTCGAGTGAGCTCCCGTCCACATCGTCACTTCCGACAGGTGAGATAGCAACCAGAGGGAACATATTTCATGATAGAGTAATAATACAACAGAGTAGTATAAAGAACTAGATAGTTCGTTATAGCAGTAGTCATAAATATACGTATGTTACAACTGATTACATAGAAATTACATTACGTGGAAATAGATTCCGTAAAATCTGTCATTTCCATTCACGCAAGCGCAACGAGAAGACTTCCCACAACGACCTGCACAACACACTTTTAAATTTTGTTTTAAATTTTCTCTCTCAACGCTTTTCCACCGACGGGCTGGCTTTACATGCCTTCCTTTGTTATTAACACCAAGATTGATACAAGTTTTTCATCTCTGTTTCAATTTAAAGAATGAAAATTTTGAATCATAACAACACAGTACCATAGTTGATAAAGATTCACAAATATTTTGAGAATTTTTTGAGATAATTTGGGAGGAAAAGAAATGGGGGGCGAATTGTTAATTTTGACGGAATTTATACTTTTTTAATTTTAGGTGAGTTTAAAATTAATTTTTGGAGTTAATATTTAATGACGAATGCCAGCTCGTATGCTATTTGAGGGGTGGCCGTTGCTCGCTTAGGAACAGTGTTTGTTGGGTTCTAATAACTTTTTCCCCCTTTTTTAACCTCGTCTCCAATCCCACTAGTCACAACCAAAATACGACCCGTTGCTCCCCTTAATAGTGTGTCACTTAAGTTTCGTCAGAATAACTGAAGCAAGACAGTCTTTAAATAGATCTCCCTTAAAAACCTATAAGATCTTTCAACCCTTTTGCTTGCGCACAATCCTTGCCTTTTTTCTTCTCGGTTGTGTGATAGTGTGACAATTGGCTTCCTTGAACTTCGCCATACTGCTGTTTACAGCTCTTCAAAGCTATTCAGCTTCATCTTTAATTTGTATTTTCTTTCTCGGCTTAGGAACACCAACTAACGCTACCGATGAGCCAAGAGTGATGGCAGGTAGTACTAACATTATAGAATTTTTATATACTATTGTAGTACTAACATTATAAGTGTTTTATTTTCGACTGTAAAATTAAATTTTTAAGCAAGGCCCCTCTGGATATCAGCCTCGTAGCTGAATGGGCCACCCTGTGGAAATAAAAAAATTATTATTATTATTATTATTATTATTATTAATATTATTTAGGGGAAATAAGCGCGAGACAAGGGAGCTACTATTATTAATAGTAGCAGGGATATATTATAGTTAGAGCATCTTTCCATTTTTTACAATGAAAGCTAACTGTTATATACGGTATTCAATCGCTCACACCGATTTTGAGGCGTAACGTTTGAAACGTCAGCTTTCCCTCCAACCTTACGGCGAAAAAAAATACCTTATCAACTGCACATGAAAAACCTAACGCAACTTTTCTTTGCAGTACGCCGCGAGAGGAACGCGTACGGACAGGGAGCCGGCGTCGCTCTGCTCTTCTTCATCTTCGCCTTCCACGCCGTGGTGCTGTTCATCGACTCCACCATCCACCAGAGCGCCTTACGTGTACGCACATGCGCCACGGCTATGGCGTCACCTTCGCACCAGTCCTACGCGTACGAGGTTAGATACCACACCGACGATATTCCGATGGAATGGATCCCAGAGATCGAGGCCGAGGGAGGCATGGGGCTAGGAAAATCGAGAGCGGGTTCCAGCGCCAGACCTAAAGTGCTTATGAAGGGTTATGCTGTGTAAACTGGCTGCGACTGGTACAGAGAAATATTGTATTAAAACGATGAATGTTTAATAAACAGTAGACTAGAAGTCGTCTGTCTTTTCCTTAGAACCAGACTGAAACGACGTAGTCAGCGCGAACCAAAGTAGCGAAGCATGAAGAAACAACACTATTTCAAGATAGGTTGACCTGTGGAAAGATCAATACCCAGACCTCGAAGCTTGATAATTTCGCTCACTGCTAAGCTGGTATCAACCCAAACTATCAAATTACTTGGTTTCGTGCTTTGCTGGTTTTGCTGCTTCGTGTACAGTTAATATATGGTACTCGGCGTAAAATACAGGGCTCCTAAAGTTTCTTTCGAGTTTGGCATTGCCTTTTGAAGATGTCAACGATTTTTGAAATTTTTAGCTGTATACAGTCGTAAACATTTTTGAAATAGCAAATGCACGATTGTGAATGAGATTTTCTTGTCAAAAAACGACTCGGCTTCTTTTTCAATACTGATATATACTGTAACTTAACAGCATCGACTTGTAGACTTCGTGGAGGCTACTAAATAAATGGAGCCGAAATTCGACCGGATTTTGAAATATCATGCGTCATCATGGATGAAAGTTCACACGTCTCTAACGAAGAAACTGCATGTTAGAGGTACAAATCCATAATCTTGCGGTGACTTTTCCCTGAATTTATACAGAAGCAAATTTAGGTGCTCAAACCGTGTATAATAATTATCGTGTTCAGTTTCTAAGTGACAGGTCTAACCTTTTTCTGACGTCGTTAGAAAAATCCAAGATGGCAGTTTCATGACGTCATTAATTTTCTATAACTTCCCATCCGAAACCATTTATAAAACTGTACAATTTGATCGGTTTCACCTTCGCTTTAATTATTACAAAACGTATCAATCTTGTAACTTCGTAATGAAGCTAAAAATTTGAATATGGGAGCTTGAATTAAAAAACTCTGCTTAAACTGATCACACATAACAAGCTGTTTTTACAATCATCTGCACTGCATTTACCAAACACTGCTGTCTACCGTAGACTCAAACCCCCAAAAAGTGCATTATCTTGAACCCAAAACCAGAAAAAATGACATCGGAACCTGGAAACGGAAATCTAAATAAAATTTGTAGTATCGTGTCTTTGTTGCCTTTGATATCTAGCAAGTCTAAGGGCACTTCTCATTTGTCGAGTATGGCTGGCCCGACCGGACATTTTTCAAACAGAAAACGACAACTATCCAAACTGGTTTCGGCCAGACAGGCCCTGCTTATGGATTAGCTAGAGCCGCTCAGTTCTACTATTCAACTATCGGAACTGGTTCCGACCAGACTGGCCTTGCTTACGGCGTAGAGCTATTCAACTATCGGAACTGGTTCCAACCAGACTGGCCCTGCTTATGGGTTAGAGCCGCTCAGTTCTACTATTCAACTATCGGAACTGGTTCTGACCAGACTGGCCCTGCTTATGGATTAGAGCCACTCAGTTCTACTGTTCACTATCGGAACTGGTTCCAGACAGACTGCCCTGCTTAAGGATTACAGCCGCTCAGTTCTACTATCCAACTATCGGAACTGGTTCTGGTCAGACTGGTCCTGTTTGTGGATTACAGCGGGGAAAGCTGAAAAGATATAGCGGGAAAAGCACGCGCGTGCATTAACCTTTCAATAAAAATTTGCCAGAACCAATTCTTTGGCAGGCCGGACACCACAAATTGAAAACAACCTTAGTTGCTCGGTACTCCAAAAGAATAAGACGAAAAGTCTTTTGTAAGTTCTGTGGTCATCCTCTTGGTTAAGGGTCATGACGAGGCTGTTAGCTGTCTTGTACTATACAGAACGGACAACAACTAGTCCACAATTGGCCGAGCGCGACATAGATGGAGATCTCTCCCAGCGTCTGTAGTCATTTTCACAGCGAATCATGGCCTAGGACTGATAACTGTGTTTGCGGAGCACTGGGCCTGTAAGTGTAGCTAACGAGATTGTTCTACCAGGGTCTATATAGCCGTTTTCACTGACACTTCACTCTCAGTATTGATGAATGTCTGGGGGGCACTGGACATCGGCGGCGGGACGGGGGTGATTAAAAGTACTGGCCATAACTCAAGTATGGCCGAGAAGAAGGATAATCTGTCGTAAGGTCTGCAATCGTTCTCTCAGTGACGTCATGGCCAGGATTGACAACTGTGTCTGTGGGGGGAGGGGAAGTATTGAGAGAACCCACCAGAACCACTTTGGACCGTGAGTGAGTCCTGACAAATCGCACTCAAACGCAGGCATTTCGTCAAAGCTGTTGGATACTCTCCTCTGAAACAGGAAAATGAATATAGTTATATTTAGTTGACGAAGTGGCGTTGTGTATACTCGCAGTAGCTGCGCGAAGTAACAAAAAAACTTTTGAATTCGTTGTTTTAAAATTTATCCTTTCAAATAAATTGCTGCAATGCCAACAACGAACTGTGGCGGGCAGGAAAAACAAAAGAAGAAGGCAATAAAAGAAAAAGAAGAAAAAGAAGAAGGAAGTGAATACAAAAGAGGAAGGCAAAAAGTAAATGGGAGAAAGAGAAACATGGGAATGGAACTCAAACGGGCAACGACTTCATGGCCTCTTAAACCAGCCTGTCAACAACCCATGTGGACTCACACTGACCCCACGTATATCCACATACTGTGTAAAGCACTCGTGATCAGGGTCAACTATTGAAACGGTCTATATATTAGCCGGTGTCTAACTATTGTTTTTATCACCGTTAATTAAGAGACTAGTACGGATTAAGAACAGTGTATGTAAATTGACTCTGTGCGCAGCTTGACACGTCGCGCTCAAACTGGTCAACATAATTTCGTGTATAATAACTTCACCCGCTTGAATAGACACCACGGGTTTGAAAAACAAGAAAAAATACTTCTGCCACTGATTTCACCGCTAAGCATTCTTTGAGGGGTTTTCGTCGCCCTCAAGTTTGATTTGGCCGTGACTACCGTAAATCAAATCTTATTTCAAACAGAGACGAACTTCCTGTCCCTCATTAAGTTTCAACCCCAAAATGTACATGTCGGCAGATCTTGACTTGTGATTGGTTACATTGGTCTGTAGAAATCTGCTGTTGAAAGAAGCCAAACTTCAGACTATAGCAAATAAATAGATAAATAAATAATAGTAAAACTAACAATAAAGATTTGTTTACGAAGGTCGTGTGACTATGAAAACAGCAAAAGCAAGTCAAGCATTTAAAACTATTTTCATTGAGTATTTATTAGGGTACCCATCCCTTTATTAGGGTACCCATACTTGAGCCAGTCCATATTCGTACGTGTCATGAAATCCCC